>JARYGA010036024.1:0-40383 GCA_030545235.1 Helianthus tuberosus | reverse complement strand
GCTGTTTCCACTCGTTTTCCACGCGCTTACTAACTATAAGTCCGGCATTTTAGCTTCCATAACCGTTACAACATTAATATCTTTGACCAATCTTCGTAAATTTCCATAAAACACGCCAATCTTCAATGATGACCGTTACAAGAGCTATTTTTCCGCCATCAACGTCCTTATCCTAACCAATTTGAGCGGGTCTTTAGGATAACTTGGTCTTCATGAATGTTAGTCCCTTGTAGCCAACGTTTACAAGCAAATTGTTAGTAATTGTCAGGATACTGCCTCAGGATGTTACCAATATCTTGGTCCAGTATCCTGATCTGGTATCCTGATCATATACAACTAATAGAAAATCAAGATACAAAGTCAGGATATGGGCTCAGAATTTCACCCATAACAATTTGGTTGTGACTTAATGCCTACGGGTTATAATTAATGTCACATAAAACAAAAAGGCAGCTGTAGTTTATAAACTCCCTGCCAAGAAAAGGATTGATTTGTCTTATTTATTCAAACTTTAATCCTATAAGATCTAAATTTGTAATTTAGAAATTTGTCTACGTGACTAGGCTTATTATGCCAATAATATATTTCGTTCTAATAAGATTATTAGTGAAAATCCTGAATGAAATTATTAAATTAACTAATATGGCTTTTATTTACCATGGTTAATAAGTCGTCAAGAACGATAATATTGTTTAGACTTCTAAATAGACCTTGTCCTTATTTTTATGTAGCAATTTAGACTACATGGCTAAGTCTGAAGAATTAAACAGTCGTCCAGCAGAAAACCCTGATAATACTAAAATATTAGTAACGGGTGCGGAGTTGAAAGCATTAGTGAATGATGCTGTTATCGAAGCGCTAAATAGAGAGTATAGTGAATCGAGCAGGACCCGAAGTAGGACCCGATCTACACCACATTCTAAGCCAAGGACACACTCGGAGGCTCATAACAAACCGCCCTCTAAGAGGGATGAATCTAAGAAAGTTGGACCTAAGAAAGATGAGCTCAAGAGGGATGATGAGGATCATCACTCCTCTAACCAAAAAATAGTGTCCCGATAAAGGAGGTCAAGCAGAAACAGGAACCGCATAGTAAGTCATGTACGTATAAATACTTCGTCTCATGTAAACCCAGAGACTTTACTGGGGAGAAAGGAGCGGTCGACTGCATAACCTGGTTAGACGAAATGGATACGGTAGTAGACATCAGCGGGTGTGCTGAAAGAGATGTAGTGAAGTACGTATCCCAATCATTCAAAGGGGAGGCACTTGCGTGGTGTTAGTCTCTCATACAAGCTGCCGGTAAGATCCCACTCTACAATATGTCATGGGATCAGTTCGTTGCCCTGATCAAAGAGAATTATTGCCCACAACACGAAGTTGAAAGGATCGAGTCAGACTTCTTATCTTTGGTGATGAAGAATTTAGACTGCTAGGCATACCTCACCACTTTCAATACTCTATCTCGGTTGGTACCGTACTTGGTAACCCCAGAACCTAAAAGGATCGCTCGTTACATCGGGGGTTTAGCCCCTGAGATTAAACCAAGTGTCATGGTATCAAGGCCTGCAACCTTCAGATCAGCAGCTGATCTATCTCTCTCTCTTATCCTGGACGTAGTCAGGTTGAGAGCACTCAGGAACTCAGAAGAGAATAAAAGGAAGCATGAGGACGATACCTCACGAAGATCAGAAAAGAGACACCGAGGAAATAACGACCACAGGAAAGGGTCGGGATCTAAGAGAGATGGGCAACAATCGGGGGATAAGTCCAAATGTAAAACTTGTAAGAAAAAGCATTTTGGGAAGTGTCATTTTGAGTCGAAATCCCAGTCTCATGTGAGACCCTGTGGGATTTGTAAATCTACGGATCATAAGACTTTGGAGTGTAAGAAGCTGAAGGATGCAACATGTTATGGTTGTAACGAAAAAGGGCACATTAAGTCTAATTGCCCAAAGAACGCGAGGAAAGCCGAAGATGGGAAGAAGACCAATGCGAGGGTCTTCAAGATGGACGCTAAGGAAGCTGTTCAAGATGACAACGTTATTACAGGTACATTTCTTGTAAATGATGTTTTTGCTAGAGTATTGTTTGATTCTGGAGCAGATAAGTCTTTTGTTGATGATAAGTTCTGTAAGTTATTAAACCTACCTGTTAGAACCTTAAGTGTAAAATATGAGGTGGAATTAGCTGATGAAACCATAGAAACAGCCTCAACTGTTTTAGATGGATGTGTTATATCCATTAGGAATCATTCTTTTCCTTTGTCCTTACTTCCCTTTAAGCTAGCTGGCTTTGATGTAGTTAAAGGCATGGATTGGTTATCGCATAACCAAGCCCAGATTGTGTGCAACAGAAAGCAAGTGATAGTCAAAACCCCGTCTGGGGAGTCACTTACCATTCAAGGGGATACTCAGCATGGATTGCCTGAGCAAGTGTCCATGCTCAAGGCATCTAGATGTTTGGGAAAGGGTTGTGTCATTTATATGGCACAAGTTACTATTGATGAGCCAAAGCCCAAGATTGAAGACATCCCTGTCATTTCGGAATATCCTGAAGTTTTTCCTGAAGAACTACCTGGTTTACCACCAAATAGACAAGTGGAATTCCGAATTGACATCATCCCGGGTGCAGCACCAGTAGCGAGAGCACCTTATAGGTTAGCAGCAACGGAGATGAAGGAATTAAGGACGCAGTTAGATGATCTGTTAGCTAAAGGTTTTATTAGACCTAGTTCGTCTCCTTGGGGAGCGCCAATCTTGTTTCTCAAGAAGAAGGATGGATCGATGCGTCTGTGCATCGATTACCGTGAGCTTAATAAAGTCACTATCAAGAATAGGTATCCTTTGCCCAGGATCGACGATCTATTCGATCAATTGCAAGGGGCAAGCTACCTCTCTAAGATCGACTTGAGGTCAGGCTATCATCAATTGAAGGTCAAGGATGAAGATGTACACAAGATAGCGTTTAGGACTCGTTATGGACATTACGAGTTCCTAGTGATGCCTTTCGGGCTCACTAATGCGCCAGCCGCATTCAAGGATCTCATGAATCGCGTCTGCAAGCCTTATCTGGATAAATTTGTCATCGTCTTCATTGACGACATTCTCATTTACTCGAAGAGCCAAGCTGACCACGAGAAACACCTTCGTTATATTCTCAAACTTCTACATCATGAGAAACTCTACGCCAAATTTTCAAAGTGCGAATTTTGGCTTCGAGAAGTCCAATTCCTTGGACATGTGGTAAGTGAGCGTGGAATCCAAGTGGATCCCGCTAAGGTGGAAGCAGTTATGAATTGGCAAGAGCCAAAGACGCCTACTGAGATTCGCAGTTTTCTGGGTTTAGCAGGATACTATAGGCGATTTATCGAAAACTTTTCAAGGATTGCTGCGCCCCTAACTTCGTTGACGCGTAAGAAGGTTAAGTTTGATTGGGGCCCTAAGCAGCAGGAATCCTTTTACATTCTGAAGAAAAAGTTGAGCAATGCACCGGTATTAACATTGCCCGATGGTATAGAAGAATTTGTGGTGTACTGTGATGCATCACACACTGGAATGGGCTGTGTACTCATGCAGAAAGGAAAGGTTATTGCCTACGCTTCACGACAGTTAAAGGTACACGAGAAAAATTACACCACCCATGATTTGGAGTTGGGTGCCGTTGTATTTGCATTAAAACTTTGGAGACATTACTTATATGGAACCAAGTGTGTGATCTATTCAGATCATAAGAGCCTTCAACATTTGTTCAATTTGAAGGACTTGAACATGCGACAAAGACGATGGATGGAAACTCTAAATGATTATGATTGTGAGATAAAATACCATCCAGGCAAAGCAAATGTAGTTGCTGACGCTTTAAGCAGAAAAGAAAGAGTGAAGCCAATAAGAATCAATGCCAAGCGCATTGAAATCGGGAATAGTTTGAATGAAAGGGTGTTAGCTGCACAGAAGGAAGCTGTGTTGGAAGCTAACTATCCTGAAGAAAAGCTAGGAGTAACTGAGGAGCAGTTATCCTATGACAAAGACAGAATGCTAAGATTGAATGGACGAATATGGGTTCCAGTTTATGGAGGACTTCGGGATGTTATCCTCCAGGAAGCCCACAGTTCCAAATATTCCGTTCATCCTGGAGCTGATAAGATGTACCAGGATCTAAAAGCAAACTACTGGTGGATTGGTTTGAAAAAGTCTGTAGCTGCTTATGTAGCAAAATGTCTGACTTGTGCGCAAGTCAAAGCTGAGCATCAGAAGCCGTCAGGTTTGTTACAACAGCCTGAAATCCCCACATGGAAGTGGGAGATGGTGACGATGGATTTCATCACCAAATTACCAAAAACGAGAAAAGGAAACGATACTATATGGGTCATAGTGGATAGACTGACGAAGTCAGCACATTTCCTACCCATTAAGGAAACTTATAGCTCAGATATGTTAGCCCAGTTATACGTAGATAAGATTGTAGCTCTGCATGGTATACCTGTATCTATTATCTCTGATAGAGATACTAGATACACGTCACATTTTTGGAAAAGTTTCCAACAATCTTTGGGCACACGTTTGAATTTTAGTACGGCTTATCATCCTCAGACTGACGGTCAGAGTGAGCGTTCTATTCAAACATTGGAAGATATGCTACGTGCATGTGCGATCGACTTAGGTGGTAATTGGGATAAGAACCTACAACTAATCGAGTTCTCCTACAACAATAGCTACCACACCAGCATAAAAGTTGCGCCTTTTGAGGCCTTATACGGTAGAAAGTGTAGATCGCCCATTTGTTGGGTGGAAGTTGGAGATGTCCAACTATCAGGACCAGAGATAGTTTTTGAGACGACGGACAAGATTGTCCAGATTCGCGATCGTTTGAAAGCTGCCAGGGATAGGCAGAAAAGTTATGCGGATCCAAAGCGTAAGGCCTTTCACTTTGAAGTGGGTGATAAAGTGTTGCTTAAAGTATCACCCTGGAAGGGGGTGATGCGATTTGGTAAGAAAGGCAAGCTAAGCCCGAGATACATAGGACCTTTCGAGGTTATCGAACGTGTCGGGTCAGTTGCTTATAAGTTAAACTTGCCTGAAGAGCTTAGTGCTATCCTTAATGTGTTCCACATCTGTAATTTGAAGAAGTGTTTCGCTGATGAATCACTAGTTATACCGCATACGGATGTACATATAGATGAAAGATTGAAATTTGTGGAAAAGCCATTATCGATTGAAGATCGACAGGTAAAGAAGCTTCGAAGGAAGCATGTACCTATTGTAAAGGTCAAATGGGATGCCCGTAGAGGTCCCGAATACACATGGGAGGTAGAATCCACGATGAAAGAAAAATACCCTCATTTGTTTCAGTAAATCTCGAGGTCGAGATTTCTTTTAAGGGGGTGAGGATGTGACACCTCGAAAATTTACGTCCAATAATGTACTGACACGTGTCATGGGCTTTGAATATGTGAAAACATACTTTAGAGGGACTAAAGTTGACAAACAGTGAAACTATGTGAATATAAGGGTCCAAAGTGTCAACAATGGATAAATAGGCTCTACAATAACCCTACATGGTGTTTATAATCTTAAACGATTAAATCATGGATCATACGAAGCAGAAAATGAAAGAAAGTGAGGAATTACAAACTACAGGGGCTAAATGTGTCAACATGTTGAAAGTATACCTCTGAGTGACCTTTTGGCAAACCCGAAGCTTTGTAATGATAAAATATACTCACTAGAATATGTGATAAAAATTTCATCAAGTTTCGTTATCGTATGAGAAAGTTATGATCAAAACCGTGCACGAAGTGTTAATTGCGTTAACGTTGAAATTCGTGACTTTTCGGGTGAGCACAAAGTTAACCAAGGACCTACCCAAGTTTGTAAATGTCTCAAGGCCCTTAAAAGTCAGGTTTAAGGGTCAAGAGTGCAAAAATAAATAGCCAAAACCACGTTACAAAGTACAAGGACTGAATTGTAATTGTTGGAAACTTATAAAGCTGGTTAACAGCTTGTACGCGGCACGCGAGGGGGGTCTCGCGCCACGCGAGACCGCTACCAGCAAACAAAACAGCGACCAGCTGCCAGTTCTGAGTCTGTTGCGAGTTGTTTCCAGCTGTTGTCGATTCAAGGAGCTCACCAATGGACTTACATGCAACTAGGGGCACTTGGACTCATCCTAGAACACTTGTAGACTCTTGTGGCAGCCTCACATGAGATCAAACTTGTGATAAAAGGGTCTTGAATTAGCAAACATTGAACACTTGCATCTTTCTAAAATTCACAAGGCAACTTCTGGAGCTCTCTGAACGTCAAGACATCTTTCTAGTGATCTCTAAGCTCTATTAGGACTCTTGTAAGTGTTTATAACCTTCTCAAATCCGTTCTAGCTTAGTTTATTAACCGAAAGTCAATCCATCATAAATTAAGTTTGACTTCGTGATTAAACGAAATTGGCTCAGTCTTTTCTCAAATTGAAAGTACCTACAAATTGGTATTTATGTGGGTAACAAACCCTCAAAAGGGTATTTTCAGATTCCCACTCTAAGCATTCTAATTGTCGAGTCAAAGCTTGTTTCAAAAAGTCAACATAATGTGTTTTTGCAAATTTAAGCATGATTAGCGATGTAGGGTACATGCAACCTGTTTGATCATTAAAATAACTTGATAATTAATGTAAAAACATGTCTCAACATGTTCATCTCGACAATTTTCAGTTTAAACCCGAATCGGAACCGAAAGTCGCATAAATTGACTTTTTCTTTGACTTTCAGTTCTGATCCGTTCATGCATGTTTGAGATCTGCCTTAGAGCTTATTTTGGACCAATTTTCATATAAGTTTAACTCTCTGAGATTTTACAACTTGGTTCAATACTTACCCAGTCCATATGCATGTTTCCGATTAATGCTTAAAAGTTGACTATTATGCCCTTTTTACCATAAAACGTGATTTTTGAAAAAGTGAAAGAGTAGAAACATTTTTTACTGATTTATAAACTTGCACCTAAAAATTGATATCAGTTTGAGGTCTAGATTAAGAGTTATGCTCAATATCGTAATTTGAAAGCTTTATGTTACTTAAACGGCGTAATTAGCATATAACCTATTTAAACCCACTTTTTGATATCAAAATTTTTACCCACTGATGTTATATAATATTTTGGGATTTTTAAAGATTTTTATTTAATTTTTGGCTGATCATATCATAGGTCTCTAATTTTAATTCGGTAAATACCGATTTTACCCTTTTAAGCCATAAAATGAGTTTTACAAATCCTTTTGACCCCAAACCTTTTTCTACTGATTTTATTTGATAAATAAAATATTTTGAGCATTCTGGAAATATAAAAATATCAGCTTTCTTTTAAAAACCCGGAAACGGCTCTAAATCGCCTTTTTAAGCGTTCTTAACGCATAGTATGCACTATAAGCATATTAAACATATAAGGTTGATACCTACTGATGTTCTTAGAATATTTTTATAAAATAACAGTAAGTACAAGTTTATAAACTCAGGTTTGCAATTTTGACATTTTTAGCCCTTGTGAAATTACCAAAATACCCCTAAGGTGCATAGTTTGGTTTTAAATGATAGGTTTCACATATGGGTCATACCCTACTGTTATAACATGTTAAATTAAGTATATTTACTGTATAAACCAGACCTGTAACTCAGATTTCTAATTTAACTCTTTTATAATCTTTTAAATGACCAAAATGCCCTTATGAGGCATAAATTGTGTTTAAATCCGTTTTGGGCATAATAGAAGATATCTTACTGATATTATAACATATTTAGAGCATATTATCTCAGGGAACTTGCATATGACTCTTACGGTTACCCGTAACGCTCTTTTCGCGTTCGGTTCGGTTTATGTAACTAGTTTGCATAAATTGACCGAGACGGGTCAAACATTACCATTTTTGTCTCAAAATCCAGAATGTATTTAGTATACCCATATTATACAAGTATTCAAACTTTTCGGGTCTAAATCACATTCTATCCGGTCTTCGCTTAATCGTGCGTTTGAACCGTATCGTCCTTAAACTAGCCGGTCTAAGCCTAAGCTTAAATAAAGACCCGTTAGAAATCTAATAGGTTATTATAAACCTTCGTTCCAGATTAGGAGCACCGGTAAAAGCTACCTTCACTTGCTTGTTGTGATTTATACTTACCAAGGTAACTACTTTTAACTTATTTTCCCTATACGGGCTTGGGTTACGGTATATAGAATACCGCATGATCGAGCATCAAATCTTACATCTTTGAATGGTTAATTGAATAATTTAATCGGCTCGTTTAAACAGTCTTGTTCACTTAAAGCCTTTGGGGGGTTAATGACCATGTCCCGGATATCCTTGGCATCATCTTACGAGATGGCCACGACCGAGCACGGGGTGTAGGCGTACACCTGTCAGTGAATAACTCAATAATGTGGAGGGTCTATTGATCTTTAACCCGGACAAGATCCGGGCTACTGAACGCACAAGTAACATGTAATTCGTTCGCAAGATTATAATATTAAATAATTATCCCAAGTTATAAAATGTTTTGTGCCACGTGCATTCAAATCAATTTTCAACTCTTTTCAAAATGAGTCAGTTAAATTGTATTTACCAGTGTAAACTGAGGTATTTTTCCCAAAAGGTTAAGTGCAGGTACTACACGTAATAGGCTGGCTGTCTTCTAGAGCGTCCACAATAAGTCTCGCAAGCTTGGACGACAATAAACTGTTAAACAATATCTTATTTTATTTTGATCCGCCTGTGGATCCGTTTCAACTATTAGTGATATTTTATATTACATTTTATTAAAGTTGAAATGAATCTATCTTTGCTTCCGCTGTGCATTTATATATATTGTGTTGTTTGTCTATGATGATACCAACTACGTCACGATACTCCCCACCGGGCCCACCGGTGACACGTGGAAAATAGGGGTGTGACAATACTATTGGCCAACAATGAGGAAAGATGCTGCAGAATATGCTCGAAGGTGTGATGCATGTCAAAGGCATAGTAACATACTTCATCAACCAGCTGAACCACTATATCCTATAGCTTCCCCTTGGCCATTCATGAAATGGGGGATGGATATAGTAGGGAAGTTACCAAAAGCTCCGGGAGGAAAAGTCTTTATGCTAGCAATGACGGATTATTTCTCGAAGTGGGTTGAAGCCGAAGCATTTGTTCAAGTTAGAGACCAAGAAGTAGTGTCCTTCATAAAGAGGAATATCCTGACCAGGTTTGGGGTACCAGCTGAAATCATTTGTGATAATGGGTCCTAGTTTATAAGCAAGAGGACTACTGACTTTTGCAAGAGTTGGGGAATCAAAATGATCACGTCTACGCATGTACATCCTCAAGCGAATGGACAAGCTGAATCCTCAAACAAGATAATTGTCAATAACTTAAAGAAGAGACTCGGAGCCAAAAAAGGAAGATGGGCAGAAGAATTACCATTTGTTTTGTGGGCTGACAGGACAACGGTGAAGAATACAACCAGCCAAACCCCATTCTCATTAGTATTTGGAGCAGAAGCAGTGATTCCAACGGAAATGGTAATACCTACTGCAAGATCTATCCTACAGGATCCTGAACAGAATCCTGAAGCTTTATGTCAAGATTTGGATACTATAGATGAAAAAAGAGATGCAGCAAGGCTAAGGATGGCAACATATCAACAAAGAATATCCAGAGCATATAACAAGAATATAAGGACGAAGAGATTTCGAGTTGGTGATTGGGTGCTAAGAAAGGCTTTTCAAAATACCACTAACCCTCCCGATGGCAAGCTAGCTCCAAAATGGGAAGGACCATATGAAGTGAGTCAGAAGCAGGGAAAGGAGCATATATACTCAAGAATATGGAAGGGGATATGCTACTGAGATCCTGGAATGCAATACACTTAAAGTTCTATTTCAAGTAAGAATAGAATTTAATTTCTATCTCAGAATGGTATGTATTCTATTTCTTTTAAATATATTTGTTTATTATCTTGAACCCAATACTGACTTAAGCATCGGAGGGGTGTTAGCCAAGCTAACACCCACCTTAGTTTACAGTTGTTTTGCAACATATGTTCCAGGATATAGCTCCAGGATATGTACTCAGGATAACTCGAAAGATTAGAGGATTGGCCCCCTCTCTCACGTTTAAGGGATCTTGATCCCTTCAAAGGTTTAAAGGTATTCACCTTTCTTTCGAATTGGGTTTAAACACCTCGCCTGGAGCGCAAGTTATCTAGGTATAGTTCAAGGTAGCGGGACCAGTTCATGTAAAAGTGGCTGAAAATTTCGTTACTGTTGGCTATATCCTGGATCCTGAAGGTATATGAGGATTGATCACCCTCTCTCACGAAAGGGTATTTTCATACTCTCTAAGGTTTAAAGGTTTTCACCTTTCTAAGTCTTGGAGTTTATACACTCTTGCCTGTAGCGCATGAAACTCAGGGTTTATCCCCAGCATATAAGGGTTTGTCCCCAGGATATCAGGGTTTATCCCCAGGATACTAAGGGTTTATCCCCAGTAAGCTAAGGATTCATTTTAGGATATCAAGGGTTTTGCCTCGGGGTATTCGGAACTTATTCAAGCCAAAGTGTGAATACATTTGCATTTCCGTGTCAAAAACAGGGGACATACATTAAACTATTCAAAGGATGGATCCAAGTTTGCACTGGGGACATTCCTAAGGTGGAAGATTGGGATTGACTCTCTAAGAGTCTTTGGTATGATCTCTCCTATTTTTAAATGACTTAAGTTATATGACAATATCCCGACCAAGATATCACTTAGGATACTTGTCAGGATATTCTCAGAATGTGTTCCCATGATATTCCCAAGAATGTTCAAACAAAGCAGTTTTCATAAGTAAAATTTGTACACTAATAACAACAATGGTAAGGTTAAAAGAAAAGTTATATTATTAACATATCAAAAGATGTGCTCTTGGTTTCACCTTAAACCAAGGACCATCCACCAAGAGCACAATTAGTTTCTTACCATCCCCCATGCGATGTAAGCCATTCTATTACTTATAAACAATTAAAAGCAGGATATTAGTCAAGATATGTACACTCAGAAAATGACCCATAACAATTCTTATCTTGAATCTTTGGCTTCATGAATTTTGGAATCCTAAATTCTCAAAACTCTTTGGTTGAAGTCTAGTGTCTTCCACTAAAACATCTAGTTCGCTAACAACCGTTGGCTCTGATACCAACTTCTGTCACACCCCAAAAACGTGGCAACGGAAATACAAACGTAGTGGTGATGGAGGTTGGTACCCATATAAGTCTTAGTAGTCGATGCTTTAGTTGGTTTGGACATTTTGTTATTTATAAAACATAGTTTTTAAGATTACCACATCATCATAAGCAAGTCATAGTAGTTTGACCCTTAGGGGTCTTATTACAAACATGGTCCCATAGTTTTAAAAGTGTCCAACATAGTTTTGTTACACAAGCATCATACTACCACATGACATCACTAGCCAAAATTCTCCGAAGTCGAACTCATGCACCTGTAGAACACGTTAAAAATCAAGTGTCAACACAAAGGAGGGTGAGTTCACATATAATTTTTGTAATGTTTTATTTAAGGAAACTTCCTTATTTAACCCTTTAAAGGTCTGTAAACAATTACATATTTAAAAACATTTTCATGTGTTTAAAAATAAGACATTCATTTGGATGAAAATAATATCTTCATAATATGATTTGAAATTGGTTTATGTCCTATTTCCTTTAAAAATGTCTTGGAAGGTTTCATCCGAAATAGCTCTGCAAGCCTGTTTCCGATGAAAACTTATACTCATGACTTTGATTGAATAATATTAAATTTTCGTTATGATTTCGGTTTCGTAATTTTGCAAGACATTACGAGCTATTTAAAAAGATCGAGGGATTAATCCATGCTAGACTATTAATGTAATGCGAATTCATCGCTATTTAGATCGGAGCGACTGATCAGGACGGGGTAGTCAACACGATAGATCTATCAATGATTCCATGCGTATTCTTAAGAGATTAAAACGGCTATGATGCATCTAATGCTTGTCCTCAATTCACTAATATATATATAACCTATTGAATAAGAATTTAATATTGAATGTTGTACAGATCCCTTTTATCTCCATGCGATGTAAGCCATTCTATTACTTACACTCTCATGTGACGTAAGCCTATTCCGTTGCTTACACTCTATAGACTAGTGAATTTGTTCCAACTTATATTTAAAATTTCGTTATTAAATCTTTAAGATCGTTATACCCCTAACGTAATTAATTTACCCAGTTTTTCCCTCAAACTAGTGTGATGCTTGTTAAACTCATTTTTCTTCTTGAAAACAGTTTAAGTTATACATCCTCTTGAGTTCATAAACATACTATGATATCTAAAAATCGTATTCTCGATGAAAATATATTTTTATATAATTTAAAAGCATATTTTATATGAAAACATATACTTTTTTTGGTAAAGATAAAAACATATACTTAGATTTTAATAACATGTTTTTCTCTTAAAAGAATATATAAGATGGTTAAATGACGTTTTAGTAAATTTTCACTAAAATACATTTATTTGAAATCATGTTTTATACAAAAACATATATTTATTAAAGACGTGTTCTTTACCCCGAAAACAGCTAATAAAACAGTAAATACTGGGGTTCTTTGACACTCCCCTTTGGGTGCGTTTATAAATTATCGCAATCCCTTGGATCAAATCCACATATCCTAACTTAGATAGAAATAATCTATTAACTAATTGTTCTAAAAACAATCAAGTTTCTCTGTCAAATAGGATTTTCACATATTTTTGAGTATTTTTAAGAAAAGTCCTTATATTAAATAATGTTGGCATTTATATATGTAATTCCGTATACATATACATATTAAGGTTTTCGCGATTTGAACGATTTTGTTGGTGATTCTTTATCATTTCTAATTAATTACGCTCACGTTGCAAAGTTCAAACGAACTTTGTGTTGACCAATTCATGGTTAAAGTAGAAAGTCAAACACTATTTAACTTTCATGCTTGAAAATCATAAACAACCATGAAAGAAGCTTACAAAGGGTCCAAGTTAGGAAGATTTGATCTAAAAATACTCAGGTATGAAGCCTTCAATAATGTGAGAGCTCCAACTTAGAGTAATTCAGATCAAATGTGCAAATGAAAGTGGCAAACTTGGTGGGTATTTATAGGAAACCTTGAATCTCTAGGATGATTACAAGTGTTTTTGCAAGATTCAAAGCTTGATCCTAACCATGCACTTGTGGCACATAGTTTCTAATACAATGGGAGCTCAAAAACAAGCAAATGGTATGCTAAATCAGGGGTTAAAACCATAAGAACAGGCTGTTTTAACCAGATTCAATGTTTCTGCCAGCTCCAGCTCTCGCGGGCCACGAAGAAAGGAACAAAAGTCTTCGCCCCAGGCGAGAGAGTCTGACCAGAAACTGGCAGAACAGGCCCCTACATGTATAAAACTCAGTTTTTGATGCTTTTAAGCCCCGTTAACCCCATTTCAAGGCTCTACAATGAAGTTAAAGCATAGGGAACATGAAATATGCTTGAAAACATCTCGTATGTTGGTTCGTTTGGTCGTACGGTCACGTTATTCGGTTAATTACAATGAAAACTCAAACGGACGCGAAAACGATCCAAATTACGCGACGAATGGTATTTTTGCATTCCAATCACTAAAATAAAATATTTTAATGATTGCAAAAAATTTTTGGATGTCTGGATATGTTCAGAACGTAAGATATGCACGTAAATGCAAACTTGTGCACTTTTTGACGCTTTTAGTCCCTGTTGATAAAATAAGCGTATTTTCGCATACCGAACCCCTCAAAGCCTATTTCTAAGCTTTGTAAAGGATATTTAGGGTATGTTTAACTTATGATCATGTTCCGGAATGTTTGTTACTATACGAATCGGTATAGTTTCGCAGTTTGATGCAAATAGTCCCTGCGATCGAATAAACTTGTTTTCGACACACTAAACCCTCCAAAACTTATTTCTAAGTTATGTAAAGGTTATTTAAGGTATGTTAAGCTTATGTCACTGTTCCAGAGTGTTTGTCGCATTAAACTGATTATGTTTACACATCGGTTCGTGTATAACTTTCTAGAAAGCGATTTAAAGCTCGAAATTGAACAAGAATTGATATGCGCAAATGATACACATATTTATACAAATCCCAAGTATGAAACACAAGATTTCATTGGTTTTGTATCCGTATGATGGTCGTAGCGGCACAGATGTCACAATCTTCCCTACTTTAGGAAATTTCATCCCGAAATTTATTCGTAGGAGTCTGTCTGTAACGTTGTGTTAAACAATTGTCTTGCATGGAATCTAGGGTGTTATCTATTTGCATAGAGTAACCCATCAAAGATTTCCATGTAAGGCATAACTTTATCATTCCTCAGTGGATATACTTTGAAGCAAAAACGAATGGAGGATTCATTTTCTCTAATGGATTCTTCATCAGATGTGGAAATGAAGAATTGCTGAATAAGATATTCATTTCCCCGATGGATATTTATTCGAAAGCAAAAATGAATGGATGATTCATTTTCCTTAGTGGTTACCTCATCAGAAGTGGAAATGAAAGGATTGTTGCAAAGAATATTCATTTCCCCGATGGATTTTTCTTCAGAAGCGAAATTGAATGGATGATTCTTTTTCCTCAGTGGGTACTTCGTTAGAAGTGGAAATGAAAAATTGCTGAATAAGATATTCATTTCCCCGATGGATATTTCTTCGGAAGCGAAAATGAATGGATGATTCATTTTCCTCACTGGTTACCTCGTCAGAAGTGGAAATGAAGGAATCGATATAGGATTATTTATTCCACAGTGGATTTTTCTTCAGAAGTGAAAATGAATAGATAATTCATTTTCCTCGGTAGATACTTCATCGGAAATGGAATGGATTTATTCATTTTCCTCAGTGGATATTTCTTCAGAACTGAAAATGAATGGATGATTCATTTTTCCTCGGTGGGTACTTCATTAGAAATGAAAATGACAAAATTAATGCAGGATTATTCATTCCCTCAATAGGTATTTCTTTAGAAGTGAAAATGAATGATCAACTCATTTTCCTCAGTGGGTACTTCGTCAGAAATGGAATGAATTTATTCATTTTCCTCAGTGGGTATTTCTTCAAAAGTGAAAATGAACGGATGGTTTATTTTCCTCAGTGGGTACTTTATCAGAAATGAAAATGAATTTGTTCATTTTCCTCAGTGCATATTTCTCATAAGTGAAAATGAATGGATAATTCATTTTCCTCAGGGGGTACTTCATAAGAAATGAAAATGAACACGGTTCATGAATAGATTATTCATTTCCCTCAGCGGGTATTTCTTTCAGAAGTGAAAAACGAATAGCTAGTTCATTTCTCCTGAGTGGGTACTTCATCTGAAACGAAAATGAATAGAGATAACTTTTGTTTCTTATTTAGGTTGATACATGACATAACTTGCTGTGGTTTCTGTGCACTGAATTCCATAATTATGTATGCATCCATAATTACGTAATTCCTTGCACAGTCCGCACAGTTTATTTTATAATGTGTTGGGGATAGAATCGGTCGAACAACCTTGTGATAACTTTGATTTGATTACTATAGTGTTTCTTTGATTAGGTCAACACATAAACACGTAAGCACATAATAGTCATACAGTCGTTCATTTGGTTTTCAATTCGTTATCAGTTTGTTATTAACTCGTCGTCGATTTGTACGTGTGCATTTAAAGTATACTAGGAATCCAATCAATGAACTTTAACTAGCACTTTAAACATCTTAGAGAATCTATCTTACAAAGATAGGATGATCTTAAAAGGATTCGATTTCGTTCTCAAAGAATCGTAACATTTGTATTTAAGCACACAAAGAATCCAATTAAAGACTTTGGTTTTGTGTTTTGAATATCCACAAGAATCTAACTATGAAGAAGATCCTATAAGGATTTGGAATTTATATAGCGGGAAGTGTTTAGGAACCTTGTACTAGATATGCTAAGAAAACATATGAAGCAATTGGATCCTTGAAATCATTGTGCTAAGCAGGCTAGGTCGGCGTACGAAGCAGGGTGTTTTTGAAAATCGCGCACTACATATGCTAAGGCAACATACGAGCTAAATCGTTTTTGAAAGCTATGCTTGGAATCGTTAAAAAATATGTTTTTGAAAACCTTTTGTAATGTTTTTGAAATGATGTACTAAGTATAATAGGTAAACATTTAAAAAAAAAATGTTTTAAAAACCATGTGAGATAACTTTTGAAAATATGTATGAGGTTTTTTAAAACATGCATAATCTTTTGAAATCATATGCTGTGTAAAATATCGTGAAGTCGGGAAGATAGGATATGTATATAGTGTAAGACCAGTTAAGGGCTTACGGAAGTACCCTTGGGTATCCTATTAAGAATTTAAGGTGGTACTTTGGCATTCGTCAAGAGTTGTAACTTGTACCTTGCACTTCGTTTGGTAGAAGAAACGAGTACTTAGGATTTTCGTGGAGACCGCAAGCGATCACAAAAATGGAAGAACAACGAGAGTAGTTTGTTTCGCAAGGAACACGGTTCCTTGATCGTCGGTATTGCAGGAATATGTTGTTCATACATGTAACCATACTTGTTTTCGTACATCGTAATGCAAATAAATGTTTATTTATAAACCAAAATACTCGTTTCATAGTCATGGATAACAAAAGAAATAAAACAAAAAGTTCGATCGTTCTAAACAGCATCGTCTTCCAGTCAGTCGAATGCACATCCACGTGCTGTATTTGTATTAGCAGGCTTTGAGCAATTGTTTCTGAAATGGCCCATCTCACCACAGTTGTAGCAAGAACCTGGTGGAAAACGAGCTTGTGCTGGGTGGTTATCAGCTTGATTTTGTGCAGCTGCAGCTCGGCAAACCCTCGCTGTATGACCAGCAAGTCCACAATTTAGGCATTTGCGGCATTGCACACTAGCATGATGATGAAGGTTACATTGGTTGCACATGGGTGCAGTTCCATTGTATGGCTTCTTAGCAGGGGGTTGAGCTGGTTGGTTAGGGACAGCTTGAACGTTTTGAGCAACCAAGGTGAAGTTCTGGGAAGCCTTACGCTTCTTTAACTTCCTGGAGGATTCAGTCTGCTTATCCTTTGGTTTCGCTTCATCGGTTGGTCTCTTATTGCCTTTTCGGAAAAGTTTACCCTTCCTGATTTGAGATTCAGTCAGAGTAGCGGATAGCTCGATGGCCTGTCTAACTATAGTAGGGTTGCTACCTGTAACAATGTCTTGAACTGAGTCAGGGAGGCCATCAATGTACTTTTCTATTGCCTTATCCAAAGGCGTAACCATGGTTGGGCATAACAGACTTAATTCCTCATATCGATCCATGTAGGCTCGATTGTCACACCCCCAAAATACCACATGCGGAAAACACCGCGGGAGGTGTGACGTACCAGGATCCAGCCACCAATCACATTGAACTGTTACAAGGTATTAAATAAAAGTTTCCATTCTTTTCATAAAGTAATTTCAAATCAAAACTTAAACCAAATACTTTCAGCGGAAGCATAATGTAAATCGTTATTCAAGTGTTTTCAAAACAAATGAGTGAAACCAATAAACAAGTATCCAAGAGCCACGACCCATGACCACTCCAGCACTCCCAGATAGCAAGTTCCTTAACCATGAGTCTAACGACCTGCAAGCATGCAGACAAGTGTTTCAGACGACGCTGGTGAGTTCAAAGTTTGTTAACACATTTAGTTACCAGTTATGAGTTTAAAACATTTCAGAGATTGATGTTGTTAATAACTCGATTACCGCAGATGGCTCCAGATTATTTGCCCTTCCCCAATGCTCTATCAAATATTGGTCAAGTGGTTAAGGTAATTAGTTCACACCCGTCCTCCCCGGTATGATGTGAGGGTGCCAAACCTAATAGCGCTATCAACTAATAACCCCGTTGCCTCCCCGGCAACCAATTCGGTATATGATGGGACTTAATGATAGATATGATTGTATTAACCAATATCCCAGGTTTAACATTCTAGTCAAACCCATACCAGATGTCCCTCCCCGGGACGCATGCTTGGAAAAAGAGCAGTGAACACACCTTGGATTTGCTCGGTATTTATCAAATTACCCAATCCAGTTAATCAACCAACCCTACCGTGGTTAACATTATTATCAATTTCGTAATAAATTACTTCACGTAGTTACACAGTTTATGTTTAACACAAAACAATCCACATCTCATGTGCATATCACACAATACCATTCACAGTTGCATTGGCTATTAACATTAGAAAATTTACATTAAACAACTCATGTCAGTCTATACAAGTTCCTCATTTCAAGATAGCCTTGATATCATGCAACAAGTACAACTATCAAATAAGATACACACATCAACCATTCACTGAAACGACGAATTCCCACATGACGAAGGATCAACCTTCGTCGGAGTCCAGTCATGACGAAGAATCAACCTTCATCGGGTCCAAGGGTGACGAAGAACCCAAGGTTCGTCAACAGGCATGTCGACAAAGAATGAAACCTTCATCGACATTGATTGTTCGTCAATAGTTTTTCGTCGCTAACCCTAACAGACGGCCATGCACACCAAAACAGATCAAACCTTAAAATCAAATCAGTTACTGTTCGTGTTCATGGTAACCCTAATCAATATTTCAACAGTTACTAGCATCAATAATACAGCCAGGTAACCAAAGCAATTACACCAACGTATTCAGTGGGTCACGCTACTCATCAAGTCCTACTCATCAAAACCATCAGTATGCTAACACTAGTTCATCGACTTATAACATGAGTGATTTCAGTTTCTCAAACAACACAACATTTCATAACAGTTTCGACACATATCATAATAATTCATAACTAATTCGACACATAACAATAATCAATCAAGAGATAACGCTAGTACAAATCGACTAACCAAGAGAGGATGTAGTCACGCGCTAGAATGGTACCGGATACGTTCTTAGGGAAATTAAACTGAGAAGATAATGCTTCGTAGAGGACTTGCTGCAGTCGCTAGGTTTAGAGGGGTCTAGGGTTTGCAGTGTGTCAGTTATGTTACCAAATGAAACACCCTACGGGTGATTACATTCATATAATAGACCCCGAGCCCTCCTTGGGCTTCCAAAGGTGTTTGGGCCAGCCTTCATCGACGAAACTCATTCTTTGTCGGGCAAGTCAATGACGAAGTTCCATCTTCGTTGAGTATTCTTCGTCGGGCATGTAGGTGACGAAGTTCGTTCTTCGTCGAGCCCATAAGCCATATACTTCACTGAGCCCATTGGATCCAGTATGTTCTCATTAAACATTAACCTTAAACGATACCATACCCACTCAATAACTATACATGAATCACATAGCACATAGACAAATTAAACGATACTACACTTAGTCAATTAACTATACATGACATCACATAACAAATTGTAATAAAAAACAGGATTATGGAACAAATGATTTGTAGGAAAAAGGACCTTTAAATCTCGTGTTGTCACATCTTCCCCAACTTGAAAGAAATTTCGTCCCAAAATTTAATAAGCAATCCAAAATAGCACGGCGTTAGATCAGGATGACTGTATATTTTCCGCGGGTGCCACATCATCCCCAACTTGAAAGGGAATTTAGTCCCGAAATTCCTCAGTTGTATCAGGATTAGATTGTTCAGTTGGGAAAAGGTGAGGATACTTGAGCTTCATCTAATCTTCACATTCCCATGCAAACTCCGGTCCATGGCTTGAGTTCCAACGAGCTCTCACGATAGAATTCGACTATGCTTATGGACCTTGACTTCCCGATCCATAATTTCGATAGGTTCTTCAACAAACTGCAATTTGTCGTCGATTTTCAACTCTTGAAACGGTACCACCAGTGTTTCATCGGACAAACACGTCTTCAGTTGTGACACGTGGAAAACATCATGAACGTTACCCAACTCAGCAGGTAACTCGAGCTTGTAGGGCACTTTACCGATTCGTTCCATAATTTTGAATGGCCCTACATGACGTGGATTAAGCTTGCCACATTTTCCAAACCGCACCACACCCTTCTAGGGTGAGACTTTAAACATGACACGATCTCCTACAGCGAACTCCAATGGTTTCCTATGCTTGTCAGCTTAGCTTTTCTGACGGTCCCGCGCTGCCGCCATATGATTTCGGATCTGAACGATTTTCTCTTAAGATTCAAGTACTAGTTCTGGACCTGTGATCTGGCTGTCACCCACCTTAGCCCAACATAAAGGAGTGCGGCATTTCCGTCCGTACAATGCTTCAAACGGAGCTGCCTGGATGCTAGTATGGTAGCTGTTGTTGTAAGAAAACTCTATCAAATGCAAGTGCTTCTCCCAACCCTTCCCAAAATCAATCACGCACGCTCGCATCATGTCTTCAACTGTCTGGATGGTTTGTTCACTTTGACCATCCGTCTGTGGGTGAAAAGCAGTACTCATGTCGAGACGTAAGCCAAATGATTTATGCATCGACGGTCACAAATCTGAAATGAAACGCGGGTCATGGTCCAAGATAATAGAGGTTGGCACCTCGTGCCTAGAAACCACTTCCTTCAGGTAAACAGCGGCAAGCTGTGAGAACTTATCTGTTTCCTTGATTGCAAGGAAGTGTGCCGATTTCATGAGACGGTTGACGATCACCCAAATGGTATCGTTCCCGTTTTGAGTTCTAGGTAGCCCAGTGACAAAATCCATGGCAATCTGCTCCTACTTCCACATTGGTATTTCTGGTTGTTGAAGTAATCCAGAGGGTTTCTGATATTCTACCTTGACTTTTGAGCAGGTCAAGCACTTTCACACATAATTCGCGATGTGAGCTTTCATCTTTGGCCAACAATACAAGAATTTGAGGTCCTGATACATCTTATCCGAACCCGGGTGAACAGAGTATCGAGACTTGTGCGCTTCGTCCATCACAAGCTCTCGAAGATTACCAAATAAAGGGACCTATATTCACTCCATGAAGTAGAGAATACCATCAGATCTCTCTACAAGTCGTTTCTCCATGCCCCGCAAATACTCGGCTTTATAGTTCCCTCCTTCAACACTTTGGTTTGAGCAGAACGAATCTAATCATGTAGATTCGAGTGAATTGTGAGCTGTAAAGCTCGTACACGTTTGGGTTTCGTTTCCTTCGGACTAAAGGCATCAGCTACAACGTTTGCTTTGCCTGGATGATACTTGATGGCACAATCGTAGTCGTTCAGGAGTTCTACCCAGCGACGCTGTCGCATATTCATTTCCTTTTGGTCAAAAATATGCTGAAGGCTCTTGTGATCGGTGTAGATAGTGCATTTGGTACCGTACAGTTAATGCCTCCAGATTTTCAACGTGAAAACCACGGCCCCCAACTCTAAGTCGTGAGTCGTGTAATTCTTCTCATGAACTTTCAGTTGTCGAGAAGCATAAGCTATCACATTGTTGCATTGCATCAGCACGCAACCGAGACCATGTATGAAGCATCACAATATACCACAAAATCCTCGGTACCTTTCTGTGTCACATTGTTGCATTGCATCTTCTTGTTTCGTTGCCCATGAGTATACGATGCCTTTCTGTGTCAACGAGGTAAGAGGTTGAGCGATCTTCGAGAAATCTTTGATGAATCTTCGATAGTACCCAGCGAGACCAAGAAATTATCACACCTTAGAAGGATTCTTTGGTGCCGCCCAAATTTTTGATAGCATCAATTTTAGCAGGATCCACGTGTATCCCTGATTCATTCACAATGTGGCCAAGGAAGTGTACCTCTCGAATCCAGAAGTCACACTTAGAGAATTTTACGTAGAGTCGCTCCTTCCTCAGGAGCTCCAAGATAAGTCGTAAGTGTCGCTCGTGATCTTCCTTGATCTTTGAGTAAATCAAGATGTCATCGATAAACACAATGACGAAATCGTCAAGATACGGTCTGCACACACAGTTCATGAGGTCCATGAAAACCACGGGTGCATTAGTTAACCCAAATGGCATAACCAGAAACTCATAATGGCCATACCGCGTGCGAAAAGCTGTCTTTGGAACATCCTCCTCTCGGACTCTCATCTGATAATAGCCCGATCTTAAATCAATTTTCGAGTAATAACTTGACCCTTGCAACTGGTCAAACAGATCGTCGATACGTGGCAAAGGGTAACGGTTCTTGACGGTCAACTTGTTGAGTTCACGGTAATCTATACACATACGAAAGGACCCGTCCTTCTTCTTCACAATCAGAACTGGGGCTCCCCAAGGCGAAGAACTGGGTCGAATAAAGCCCCTATCCAGTAACTCTTGTAGTTGATTAGACAACTCTTGCAACTCTCCAGGTGCTAGACAATAAGGAGCACGAGCAATCGGAGCTGCTCCTGGTGTAAGATCAATCTGAAATTCCACTTGACGGTGAGGAGGTAAACCAGGAAGTTCCTTAGGAAACACATCAGAAAATTCACAAACAACTGGCAGGTCTTCGATCTTCCTCTCTTCAGGCTGAAGATCGGTAATAAGTGCTAAAATAGCAGGATACCCCTTGCGTAGACACTTCTGGGATTTCATATCTGAGATGATACCTACCATTGCACCACTACGATGACCTTGAACCATTATAGATTCTCCAGTGGGAAGAGGAATACGCACGATTTTCTCCTTACAAAGTATGTCAGCAAGGTGTTTGGACAACCAGTCCATACCACCCACCACATCAAAACTACCGAGGGTAACAGGAAGGAGGTCAATGTCAAACACTTGACCCACAAGATCTAGTTTACACCCCAAAAGGACACGTGAAACTTCAATCATTTTCCATAAGCTAATTCTACTACATGCTTAGCTTCTAAAGGTGTTGGAGTTAACCCTAATCGTTGACTGAACTCTACGGACACATAAATCCAATCGGCACTGGAATCAAATACCACAGAAGCAAAGAGATTGTTCACAGAAAACGTACCAGTCACGACATTGCCGTCGTTCCTAGCATCACCAGCACCAATCGTAAATACCCTTTCACGAGCACCACTGCCCCCATTGTTGCCATTGTTGTTGTTCCCAGCATTGTTGTTCTGTCGATTGTTGTTGTCATTGGCATTTTGATTCAGCTGAGGGCAATCCCCTTTAATGTGACCCTCATCTCCGCACTGAAAGCACCCTTTCTTATTACCCTGGTTCTGATGGGGTTGCTGCCTTTGCTGTTGCTGATGCTGCTATTATTGTGGCTGATTCTGCTGCTGGTGTTGCTTTGGGAACGGAGCTCTACAATCTTTTAACATATGGCCCACCTTATCACAACTATGGCACGCTCGGACGCACGGTCCATGATGATGATATCCACACTTGTTGCAATTAGGCTTTCTACCAACGTAGGAGCCTTGGCTGGGATTACTGCTCTGGCCTTGGTTAACTGAGGACGACTGACTGAAACTACTTTATTACTGTTTTCTGGCCTTTTCTGCGATTGGCATGCACAGGTCGTTTTGTCAGCATCATTCCATTTACGCTTGTTATCACTAGCAGGAGCGGTAGCTGTAGCAGTGGTAGCAGTGAGAGTGACAGAAATACGTGACGGCAGCGAGCCACGCTCAACCTCTTGGTCTGTAATCTTGTGTGCTAAACGGATGATCTGAGGTAGTTTGTTAAGATTCGCAGCAGTGACCAAACTCTTTACCGCTGGTGCTAGACCCTTAATGTACAACTCAATTCTTTGAGGTGGGGGTCGAGACAAGTTAGGGCACATGTTTGCGAACTCATGAGATCGTTTTGTGTAAGCCTCGATCTTGGACCCCTCCATCTTCAGATTGTAGTATTCATTCTCGAGTTTCTGAATCTCGTCACGAGGACAGTACTCCTCCCGCATCAACTCCTTGAAATCATCCCAAGTAGTTGCATTAGCCATTTCGATGCCCAACATTTGCACCTGGGCATTCCTCCAAGTTAAGGCACCATCCTCCAAATTGCCTGTAGCATACTTCACCTGGTCCCCCACAGGACAGTTACACATAGCAAATACTGACTCAGCTTTCTCGAACCAACAAAGTAACCCCACAGCCCTTTCAGTCCCACTGAATGTCTGTGGCTTACAATCTATGAACGTCGTAAAAGTACAAGCAGGCGGATTGTTTTAATTCTGATTCACTTGCTGACCTAAGGACGAAAGAAAATACAGCACACGGGAAAGAGTTGAGTATGCGACACAAGAATAATGAGTATTTGGCACATTTCGTACCAGCTTGGTAGGCTGCCAAAGCCTCAGCCACACGTGTGTTAATCAAGTTTGTCAACTCAGCCTGAGTCATCGCAATGTGACCACGCCCATGGCCTCGTCCGCTCATGATTCTATATAAGAAAAGGGGAAAAAGTTAAGAGTCAAGATAAGGTAGGAGTCAAACCTCACGATGACTTCTATAGACTACCAAGTTTACATCAGACAACAGAGCGGAACCCCTTTCACACTCGTTGGGCCTCACTGGGACTCACATGCACTCCACATTATTATTATGTATGCACCCATAATAGCAATGTGATTTGCATGTTTATCTCAGCTCCTCCCAACTTGTGCTAATAGGTTCCTCAAATTCGAGTAGCAAAGCAGATGACACCACAAAACATAAGTCACGAAAGTCTAACGGAATATCACATTGTGACTCTATCAACCACATAACTTAGGCAAATACACATGAACTTAGTCTGTAGTGCTAAGTGTCCAATCACATGCAGCATCGTACATAAGTACATACTAGATACACTATGCAACAAGTAAACGAGAGACGAACCTTGCAATCAGGAGCTGAGTGTCATGGTCGATTTCGAAGTTGTTCGGTTATAGTCTGGTTTTATAAAAACGTTTTAAAACCTAGTTCACTATAACCAGTGGCTCTGATACCAAACTGTCACACCCCCAAAACACCATATGCGGAAAACACCGCGGGACGTGTGACGTACCAGGATCCAGCCACCAATCACATTGAACTATTACAAGGTATTAAATAAAAGTTTCCATTCTTTTCATAAAGTAATTTCAAATCACAACTTAAACCAAATACGTTCAGCGGAAGCATAATGTAAATTGTTTTTCAAGTGTTTTCAAAACAAATGAGCGAAACCAATAAGCAAGTATCCAAGAGCCACGACCCATGACCGCTCCAGCACTCCTAGATAGCAAGTTCCAAAACCATGAGTCTAACGACCTGCAAGCATGCAGACAAGTGTGTTAGACAACGCTGGTGAGTTCATAGTTTGTTAACACGTTTAGTTACCAGTTATGAGTTTAAAACATTTCAGAGATTGATGTTGTTAATAACTCGATTACCGCAGATGGCTCCAGATTATTTGCCCTTTCCCAATACTCTATCAAACATTGGTCAACTGGTTAAAGTAATTAGTTCACGCCCGTCCTCCCCGGTACGGTGTGAGGGTGCCAAACCTAATAGCGCTATCAACTAATAACCCCGTTACCTCCCCGGCAACCAATTCGCTATATGATGGGACTTAATGATATATATGAGTGTATTAACCAACACCCCAGGTTAAACATTCCAGAGAAAGCCATTTACCCGACATTCCTCCTCGGAATGTTTACCAGATGTCCCTCCCGGGACGCATGCTTGGAAAAAGAGCAGTGAACTCACCTTGGATTTGCTTGGTATTTATCAAATTACCCGATCCAGTTAATCAACCAACCCTACTGTGGTTAACATTATTATCAGTTTCATAATAAATTACTTCACGTAGTTACACAGTTTATATTTAACACAAAACAATCCACATCTCATGTGCATATCACGCAATACCATTCACAGTTGCATTGGCTATTCACATTAGATAATTTACATTAAACAACTCATGTCATATATACAAGTTCCTCATTTCTAGATAGCCTTGATATCATGCAACAAGTACAACTGTCAAATAACATACACACATCACCCATTCACTGAAATGACGAATTCCCACACGAAGAAGGATCAACCTTCGTCGGAGTCCAATCATGACGAAGAATCAACCTTCGTCGGGTCCAAGGGTGACGAAGAACCCAAGGTTCGTCAACAGGCATGTCGACGAAGAATGAAACCTTCGTTGACATTGATTGTTTGTCAATAGTTTTTCGTCGCTAACCCTAACAGACGGCCATGCACACCAAAATGGATCAAACCTTAAGATCAAATCAGTTACTGTTCGTGTTCATGGTAACCCTAATCAATATTTCAACAGTTACTAGCATCAATAATACAGCCAGGTAACCAAAGAAATTACACCAACGTATTCAGTGGGTCACGCTACTCATCAAGTCCTACTCATCAAAACCATCAGTATGCTAACACTAGTTCATCGACTAATAATGTGAGCGATTTCAGTTTCTCAAACAACACAACATTTCATAACGGTTTCAACACATATCATAATAATTCATAACTAATTCGACACATAACAATAATCAATCAAGAGATAACGCTAGTACAAATAGACTAACCAAGAGAGGATGTAGTCACGCGCTAGAATGGTACCGGATACGTGCTTAGGGAAATTAAACCGAGAAGATAATGCTTCGTAGAGGACTTGCTGCCGTCGCTTGGTTTAGAGGGGTCTAGGGTTTGCAGTGTGTCAGTTATGTTACCAAATGAAACACCCTACGGGTGTTTACGTTCATATAATAGACCCCGGGCCCTACTTGGGCTTCCGAAGGTGTTTAGGCCGGCCTTCATCGACGAAACTCATTCTTCGTCGGGCAAGTCAATGATGAATTTCCTTCCTCGTCGAGTATTCTTCGTCGGGCATGTAGGTGACGAAGTTCATTCTTCGTCGAGCCCATAAGCCATATACTTCACCGAGCCCATTGGATCCAGTATGTTCGCATTAAACATTAACCTTAAACGATACCATACCCACTCAATAACTATACATGAATAACATAGCACATAGACAAATTAAACGATACTACACTTAGTCAATTAATTATACATGACATCACATAACAAATTGTAATCAAAAATAGGATTATGGAACAAGTGATTTGTAGGAAAAAGGACCTTGAAATCTCGTGTTGTCGCATCGATGCTCACCACTATCTTGCTTAAGATTGTCGAATTCCATTTCCAATGCCCTGATTTCATGACAAGGACAAAATTCCTTCATCATTAGAGCTCGAAGCTCTTCCCAGGTTTGAGCCAATGCAACATCGGCACCCCTATCTCTCATTACACCATTCCACCATGTTAATGCTCATTTCTCAAATACACTAGATGCGAATTCAACCTTTCGCTCATTTGGACATTGAACATGTCTGAATGTGCTTTCCAGACTCTCGAACCATTGTAGAAGTGCGGTTGCTCCTTGAGACCCAGAAAATTTCAGTGGTTTAGCCAAAATGAACGCTTTGAAATTACACTGAGTATTGTTATTGTTGTTATTGTTTTTTCGCTTGGTTTATCTGGGTAATGAGGTTAGGAATCACAGCAGCCATCTACTGAACGATTGTGGCTGCGAGGGCAGCATTCTCAGTTTGATCGCGTCTAGGAGGCATTTTCTAAAAAGAACAAGAAACATGAGAAACAAGTGAGATTAACATTTTAATAAACCAAAGAGGTATTGAATATGTCAACGAACATAAGGAAGGAGATCATTTGTTTGTTATCCCAGACAAACAAACAATGCACAATGTCTGATCAAAGTAAATAGGTCTTTATAATGTATCACAAAGACATGCTTTAGCCTATAAGTGGACACTCACCCTAAGAGTTCCCAGGTAAGAGTGACTGGTTTGATTATGTGGATTTGTACGAAACTCTATCCAGAAAACTCGGGATACAGGCACCCACCCGTCCAGATTGCACGTGTTCACATTAATAAGACCCAAACTTTGATGAGATTTTGAAAACTTTGAAGGTACAAAACCTTATAATAAATCATCTAAGAAGAGATGATTAGTTTTCAAGTTGGATTCGAAATTCGTGTTCTTGTTGTGGTTGTCACCTAAAGATAGGCAATGGTATTGTTTTAAGACTAAACACAAGATAACTTGTGTTAGGGTCCTAGGAAGGTTATAGTCTACGTCAAAGCATCACTAATAACCTAATCCCCTGTAACCATGAGCTCTGATACCAACTCTTATGTCACACCCGACCGCGTTAAAAAAACAAATCACGGCGGAAACGTCGGGGAGTGTTGTAACATAATCATTGTTTCACAACACATGGATTTGAAGTTTTGTTTTATTGAATTAAGTTTGTTACATTGTCATGAAGTCAAAAGAAAAACATAAACAAATTATCCTTCATTGTTATTAAGTCATTAAGGCCTCGTCCATCCCTATGTGTGTAAGCATCATAATCATCATCAACATCATCAAACAATGGTACTTGAAACATATGTGAAAGTACGTCAGCATAAAAATGCCGGCGAGTACATAGGTTTTGTGAGTGTGTTTGATTCATGGCTTTGAGTTCATATTGCAATACCTCGTCTAACTATGAGAGTCGAAGAGTGTGTACCTTGAAAACAAAAGAGTTTGATATTGCAGTATGTTTCTTTCAACTTTTACAAGTTGATATATATTTAAACCAAAACCATTGTAGCCATGAATCTTAACTGAAAATGTTTGTCTTTGTAAACCAAGTAGTAAATCGTTGTTGAAAGTAAACATCGTATGATTTATATCATTAAGAAAACCTTGTAGTGTAACTTCATTTTGAAAACATTCGCCCAAGTGATCTAGACAACGCAACGACATGTAATGTGTTAAAAGCACTTATATATAGGAAGTACCAGCGGTGTATCCACCATACTTTTATCACATTACACACGCCCCATTACCTAATCACTTACCATAACCCAATCGTTCAATAGTTCAAATAGTTCCAATCGTTTAGATAGTTCAAATAGTTCACATAGATCAAATAGTTCCAGTGGTTCAAATAGTTCACATAAATCAAATAGTTCCAGTGGTTCAAATAGCTCAAATAGTTCACATAGTTCAATAGTTCCAGTGGTTCAAATAGCTCAAATAGTTCACATAGTTCAATAGTTCTAGTGGTTCATGTTTAGATTGTGAAAACTAACTTTTGGTCATTTTAATGAATACATTCAAACCTGTGTGACTCGTCCTAATCGTTCAACTCGTATTAACAAACCACCAAAGGGTAAGTTAACAATCATCAGGTTCTGTCGTTACCTACATTACCCCCATAACCATGGTGAAAGTCCGATAACGGGATTTGTCAGATCCTATGGTATCAAAACATCCTATGGTACCACAACGTACTACTGATCGGCTTAAAATAGTTAATGAATGTCATTCAAATTGTCTTTCGACAAACACCCCAAGAAGTTTGTTCATATAATTGAAATCGTTGTGTTTAATATAAACCATAGCATTTGTTTAATATAATTGAAAACAGTAAAAGAGGGGAACTATGTACTCACATTGATTTGAAAAGTATCCTCGATTAAAGTGAACTTAGCTAAGCTTGGGAAATCAAGGAATTCAAGTGGTACCTAGTAATCGGATCGCTAAGTTAATAAATTGACACCTAAATCAGAAGATCGGATAGAATGAGGTCTCGTAAACCAAATGAGTATTGGAACTCATGTGATATGGTTTAACAAAGCTTACATTCTAAATCAGAACCTATCCTAAGTGCTTACGACCCGTTACAACCCGTTAAGGTAGTCTACACTACTTTAACGCGTCGTTCACGCGAAAGTGCGTTTGAGATGCCTAACTACTCCTATGACAGGTATTATATGCCCTAACATGTTTAAATATGTTGCATAATCAGTTTAAGTGGCAAAAATTAAGTTACATATGCTTAAAATCAAATTATGCATGAAAAGGGCATTTTGGTCATTTACCTAAGGCATATAAACTACCTATCATATAACTAATTAAACTAAGTGACCATAAGGTATAATCTCGGAAGGTTATTCCCTATACGACTATGGTCACAAAACATGCTTGGTCGGATCCTAATGATCGACCAAATGGGTCGGGATCAAAAGTCTAAACGGTTGTCAAGACCGCTTGACTTACGACTCTATACAAGCACTAGACTAAAAGTGACGAGTTAAACATGTTAAAACATGTTTAACTAAGTTAGAAAACAGGTTTCATATCAAAAAAAAGTGTTTTGATACCCAAAAATAGCTTCGTTGCAAAATGCGCATAAATACGCATTTTGACCGAAACTTTGACTTGTCACTTCTACTAATCAACGTGGTAATCAGTAGGTATAGTCACAAGGGACTATAACCATCGTGATTACGCTCACGTTGCAAAGTTCAAACGAACTTTGTGTTGATCAATTCATGGTCAAAGCAGAAAGTCAAACACTGTTTGACTTTCATGCTTGAAAAGCATAAACAAGCATGAAAGAAGCTTACAAAGGGTCCAAGCTAGGAAGATTTGATCTAAAAATACTCAGGTATGAAGCCTTCAACAATGTGAGAGCTCCAACTTAGAGTAATTCAGATCAAATGTGCAAATGAAAGTGGCAAACTTGGTGGGTATTTATAGGAAACCTTGAATCTCTAGGATGATTACAAGTGTTTTTGCAAGAATTAAAGCTTGATCCTAACCATACACTTGTGGCAGATAGTTTCTAATACAATGGGAACTCAAAAACAAGCAAATGGTATGCTAAATCAGGGGTTAAAACCATGAGAACAGGCTATTTTAACCAGATTCAATGTTTCTGCCAGCTCCAGCTCTCGTGGGCCGCGAAGACATGAACAAAATTCTTCGCCCCAGGCGAGAGAGTCTGGCCATAAACTTTCAAAAATTGGCAGAACATGCCCCTGCATGTATAAAACTCAGTTTTTTATGCTTTTAAGCCTCGTTAACCCCATTTCAAGGCTCTACAATGAAGTTAAAGCATAGGAAACATGAAATATGCTTGAAAACATCTCGAATGTCGGTTCGTTTGGTCGTACGATCACGTTATTACGATGAAAACTCAAACGGACGCGAAAACGATCCAAAATACGCGACGAATGGTAATATTTTAATGATTACCAAAATTTTTGGATGTCTGTATATGTTCAGAACGTAAGATATGCGCGTAAATGCAAACTGTGCACTTTTTGACACTTTTAGTCCCTGTTGATCAAATAAGCGTATTTTCGCATACCGAACCCCTCAAAGCATATTTCTAAGCTATGTAAAGGATATTTAGGGTATGTTTAACTTATGATCATGTTCCATAATGTTCATTACTATACGAATCGGTATAGTTTCGCAGTTTGACGCAAATAGTCCCTATGATCGAATAAACTTGTTTTCGACACACTAAACCCTCCAAAACTTATTTCTAAGTTATGTAAAGGTTATTTAAGGTATGTTAAGCTTATGTCACTATTCCAGAGTGTTTATCGCGTATAACTAATTATGTTTACGCATCGGTTTGCGTATAACTTTCCAGAAAGCGATTTAATGCTCGAAATTGAACAAGAATTGATATGCGCAAATGATACACATATTTATACAAATCCCAAGTATCAAACACAATATTTCATTGGTTTTGTATCCATATGATGGTCGTAGAGGCACAGATGTCACACAATTTTTATGTGTTCCAGATTAGTGGCTCGGGCCCCAAACTTGGGCTTCCATTTCGGGTTGGGAAGGACTTGGGCCGAGAACGAGTTAGTTAATCAAAGAGGAATGTTCGGCCCATAATAGAGGTGTGCGATATGGCCAAGATTGTGCGACTGGGTATCCTTAGTAGCTAACTTCTATAATATCCAATCAACGCATAAACATTTAATAGCAATTAGATATAGTCAAACAAGTTTAACAGGGTGCACATGATTCCAACGTATACCGGGAGATGAAACATAACGATACTTAACCAAAAAGGTTGCAAAAGTTTGGGTTGTCACATCATCCCCAACTTGAAAGAAATTTCGTCCCGAAATTTGATAAGCAGTCCCGGCGAAAAAGAAAGAGTGATAACTTCGGATGACAGTGATAACTTAGGATAACTGTGGATTTTGCTCGGGTACCACATCATCCCCAACTTGAAATGGAATTTCGTCCCGAAATTCGCCAATGACATCAGAAGTTGATTCAACCGTTCGAACATTTGAGGATACTAGAGCTTCATCTGACCTTTGCATTCCCATGTGAATTCCGGTCCATGTCTTGAGTTCCAATGAACTCTCGCGATTGGAATTTGACTATGTTAACGAGCCTTGACTTCCTGGTCTATGTTTTCAATGGATTCCTCGACAGACTATAACTTGTCGTTAATCTTAGGCTCGAGTAAGGGTATCATAAGTGTTTCATCGGACAAACGCTTCTTTAGGTTCAAGATATAAATGACATCACGAACGTTACCCAATTCGTCAGGTACCACACCCTCCCAGGGTGAGACTTCCAACTTGATTTGCTTGCCTGCAGCGAACTCCCAGTGTTTCCTAAGCTTACAAGCTTTTCTGGCGGTCACGCGTTGCCGCCATACAATTTACGTGTAAATCGATCTTCTCATGAGTTTCGAGTACAAGCCCTAGGTTTGTGATTAGGCTGTCATCCACCTCAGCCCAACAAAGAGATCGACATTGTCGTCCATGTAATGTGTCGAACGGCGCTGCCTGAATACTAGAATGGTAGCCGTTACAGTGAAATCCTACCAAGGGTAAATGTCTCAACTTTTCCCCAAGTAATTCACACATGCTCATAACATGTCTTCGAGTGCCTGGATGGTTCATTCACTCAGACCACCTGTCTGAGGGTGATAAGCAGTGCTCACGTCTAAACGTGTACCACAAGATTTGTGTGCTGCCAGCTAAAAATCGGGTATGAACGCAGATCATAATCAGAGGTAATAGAAGTTGGCACCTCGTGCCTAGAATCCGCCTCTCTTAGAGGAATATTCACAAGTTATGAAGACCCGTCAGTTCCTTAATTTGCAAGAAAGCGTGCTAGTTACGTGAAACAATCAACGATCACGCAGATGATATCATCTCCGTTTCGAGTTTTAACTAAGCCAGTGACAAAATCCATGGCAGTTTGTTCTCTCTTCCAAATAGGTGTTTCTGGTTACTGACACGAACCAGAAAGGCTACTGATGTTCCACCTTGACTTTCGCTCAAGTCAAACATCGTTCATATACATTGCTATGTGGGCCTTCATACCCGGTCACCAATACAAGATTTTTAGATCTTAATATCTCCTATCAAAACCTAGACGACTAGAATATCGAGACCGGTGTGCTTCGCTCAACACAAGCTCCCTACGGTTGCCGTATAGTGGGACCCACATTCGTCCCATGAAGTAGCGAATATCGTTTGTCTTGCCAAAAGTTGCTTCTCCATGCCCTACATGGATTTAACTTGAATGTTCTCTTCCATCAGTGCTTCAGTCTGAGCAGGACGAATTTGATCAGGTAGGTTTGGGTCAATGGTGAGCTGCAAAGCTCATGCACGTTTAGGTTTCATAGTCGTTATCGTTCAAGAGTTCCATTCAGCGTCGCCGTCGCTTATTTAATTCTTTCTGAGCAAGGATATACTGAAGGCCCTTGTGATCGGTCTATATAGCGCTCTGGTACAGTACAAGTAATGCCTCCAGATATCAAATGCAAAGCCCATGGCTTCCACCACTACTGAGAGACGTCAGCTATCACCTTCTCGCGTTGCATCATCACGCAACCGAGACGCTGAATCGATGCAACACGGTACACTACCAAAATACTTGTACCATCGGGTAAGGACAGTACTCCGTGTACTGTAGAGTTTGGTTTCAAAACTGAATAGTCGTTCTCTTGTTTTGTCCTCCACAACTACACAACAGCCTGCTGTGTTAATGCGTTACAAGCTGTGAGATCTTCGAAAATCCCCCGATGAACCTACAATATTACCGAGCGTGACCAAAAAGTTTGCCGCATATCTGAAGGACCCTTTGGTGCCGTCCAGCTTTGGGTAGAATCGACTATAGTTGGTTCCACTTATATTCCCAACTTGTCGACTAGGTGACCAAGAAAGTGTACTTCCCAGATCCAGAAGTCACACTTAGAAAGACGTCGCATGGATTTGCTCCCCCCCCCCTCAGGAGCTCTAAGGTAAAACCAAGTGCCGCTTATGGTGTTCCTTTCTCCTGGAACTGGTTCAAAACGTCATCAATAACCAAGGTTGACTAATTCGGCGAGATAAGGTTTACACATACGATTCATGCAATCCATAAAACTACTAGTGTGTTGTGAGACTTGAATGTCATGAACAGAAGATCGTAATGGTCGTACTGCATTCGAAAATCCATCTCAGGAACATCCTCCATTAGGTCTCTCATCTGATGATAGCCCGGTCTTAAGTCGATTTCCGAATAGAAGCTTGACCCTTGCAACTGGTCAAGCAGATCGTCGATGCGAGGTAAAGGGTAACGGTCCTTGACTAACGCCTTGTTAGGTTCTAGATAATCGATACGCGTGTGAAGAAACCAAGCTTTCCTGCTCTCGATTAGGACTAATGTTTCCCCAAGGCGGAAAAACTAGATCGGACAAAACCCCTGTCCAACTGTTCCTGAAGTCGTTTAGGCAGTTCTTACGGCCCTCCTGGTGCAAGACGATAAGGAATACGAGTAATCAAGGCTGCTTCTGTTGTGAGATCAATCTGTGATTCCACCTGACGATGTGGAAATAATTACTTGGAAGTTCTTAGGGAAACTCATCAGGAAAACCATGAACAACTGGTAGATCTTCAATCTTCTTTTCCTCAGGCTGTGTGTTGGTAACCAGCGATAGAGTAGTAGGGTAGTGGAAACACCTCTGGGCTTCCGTCACTTAAGTGATAATGACAACCAGTGAATCTCCACCGGGGAAAAATGTACGTGCGATTTTCCCCTTACATAGAATTTCTGCTCGATGCTTGGTTATCCAGTCCATAGCAATGACTACATCGAAGCTTCTAAAAGTTGTAGGGAGGAGGTCAATGTCGAACACGTGACCCGCACCCTATCCGAATGTATGAGGCTTCTCTTGTCTTCTCATCAACCTGTCCTACAACGTGTCTGGTCTCGAGAGATGTCGGAGTGGAGTAAGATCAGAGGCAAAGAGATTTGCTACAAAAACGTACAAACCACCATGTTGCTATCATACCTGGCGTCACCCACACCAATCTTAAACGCTCTTCCACGAGCACCACATCCAATGTCGTGGTTATCGTTACAAGGATTCCTAATGCTGCCATTGTTCCCTTGGTTGTTGACGTCTTGACTTAACAACAGTCAATCCTTGTCGAAGTCACCTTCATTCCCATACTGAAGGTTATGATTGCGGGTACCTTGTTGTCACCATGACCATTGCCCCTAATGTTGTTGCTTTGTAGACAGATCTCTACGGTCTCTTGTCAGTTGGGTCCACCTTCTCGCTGTTCTTGTCACATCCTAGTGTACTACCCATTGCGCTAGCAGTTACACATTCCACACTCTAGTCAATTGTCATCGTTTATGCCTAGATGGATTTGTAAGAGTTGGTTCCTAGAGGTTGCTGACTAGAGTTAACGATTTGGTTGAAATCAATCTGCTGATGTTTGTTGTTGGGAAGCAGGGTCATCCAAATTCTAGGGTTGGTAACGCATCACGTTCCTCTTCTTATCCATCGGCCTTGCGAGTCGATTGAACAATGCACGGTACGTTGCTAGAGAGTACAGAAGTGGTCCTACTCTGGGATCTAAGGCGTCAATTCGTGAAGTTCAAGTAAACGAGGTAAATGAGGAGTGTACAGGTCAAACATTCAACACTTCGATATCCAACTCAGAGACATTCGCACTAGCAACTAACATTCTTATATGGTTCGCTAGACGTCTAGATACGTGTTCAGGCAACACTCAATATCATCGGGATTAGTAAGGATTCAGTGTAAAGATCACGCTCAAGTAGGAGACAATGACTGCTATGTCTCCTATAGATTTATTGTGTCTCTCATTAGATCGGATAACGGAACAGAACCCCTTTTTTACTTGTTAAGCCTCAATGGGACTCACATGCACCCCACATTATTATTATGTATGCACCCACAATAATATTGTGATTTGCATGCTCATCTCAGTTCCTCCTAACTCATGTCAAATGGTTCCTCAACTCAAATGCCAACGGAGGTCGTCAGAACGATAAGATCGGAGAAATCTAAGGACTACGACATACTAGCAACGCATCATACTGTAAACAAGCAATTCATGTAATTATGCTATAGTGACAAGTGTGTGCCCGTATGCTATATCATAAACAAGTGTACACTAATCATGTAATGTATACCACAGGTAAAAAGACGAACCTTGCAATCTGGAGCTGAGTGTCATGGTCGTATTCACATCTTCAGAACTTTTCGGTTATAGTCCGGTTTTATAAAAACGTTCTTAAAACCAAGTTCACTATAACCAGTGGCTCTGATACCAAACTGTCACACCTCCAAAATACCACATGCGGAATCCTCCGCGAGGCGTGTGACATACCAGAATCTAGCCACCAATTACATTGAACTCGCAACAAGATCTCAAATAAAAACTTTCATTCATTAGAATAAAGTGTTACAAAACATTAATAATATTTCAACATGTTCAGCGGAAGCATAAATCGATAGTTAAGTATTACATAAATTAAGAGTATGAAAACCATTAGACTTGTCTCGTGATTCCATGTATCTCGACCCATGACCACTCCAGCATCCTAGACAGCAAGTTCCAATGACATATACCTATAGGCCTGCAAGCATGCAGAAAAGTGTATCAGACAACGCTGGTGAGTTCACACTTTTCCTTTGTTTACCGAGAATCGTGTTACATGTTTTACTGTCAAAAGTTTAGTTCAATTCAAAAGCAATTCCAAAAGAACAATGTTGATAATAACTCGATACAGTAAAAGATGGCTCCAGATTGTTTGCCCTTTCCCATTGCCCCTATCTAAGCATTGGTCGAGTGGTTAAGGTAATTAGTTCACGCCCGTCCTCCCCGGTACGGTGTGAGGGTGCCAAACCTAATAGCGCTATCAACTAATAACCCCGTTGCCTCCCCAGCAACCATTTCGGCAGAAGATGGGACTTAAGGTGATAGGAGTGAGTGTATTATCCAACATTCCGGTTTAACATTCCAGTCAAACCCATTACCCAATATTCCTCCCCGGAATATTTACCAGATGTCCCTCCCCGGGACGCATGCTTGAAAAAGAGCAGTGAACTCACCTTAGATTTGCTCGGTATGTTACGTTACATTACCCGTTCCAAGTTGGTCAACCAAACCCTACCGTGGTTACCAAAGATGATCAGTTTCGTAAAGACATATCTAGATCACGTATTCAACAAGTCACATGTAACAACATTGTCACGTAACACATAGCAAACGTATAGATTTCATACGCGTTCATGACACAAGTTCTCGTCCCCAATAGTAGTTACCAATAACATCAGTTTCATAATAATTAAATCACGTATTTGACATATTTAGCATTCATCACAAGATCACCGTATATCGCATAGCAGGTACGTAGTTCTCATGTAAATCCACATTCCATGTGCAAGTCCCATAATAACATTTAACAGGTGAGTTTGCTACTCACACAGCCAAATCAGATTTCACATTCCTAGTCAGCATTGTTATCATGAAACAATTAGAATTTATAACACGAGCATCCATTATCACATTTATCACAGTGGGGTGACTTCACGACGAAGATCCTCCATGACGAAGCACTATACTTCGTCAAAAGTGATTGCGACGAAGGTCCATGATTGTTCGTCAACTGATTGCGACGAAGGTTCATGATTATTCGTCAAAACTGATTGCGACGAAGGTTCATGATTCTTCGTCGGAAACAATTCGTCGCTTAACAGACAGCCATGATTTCCTTCTTTGATTTACATGAACCCTAATTCCTTATTAGTTTTCTAGATCACCATCACAGCAACCTTCCATCAATTTCAGTTAAATTATCTATGCACAACAAGGTTTGTTTATCAAAACATATTACGGTCCACAATTGACATCGATCTACTGACCACAATCAAAACATCCAGGTTAGATCATATGAACTCATCAGCTTATTATCATCATTACATAGAGTGGACAGAATTCACTATTCATACTATCATAACCATAAAGAATCATAATTCTAGCAACCCTAGATCACACAAAAACTCATGAACATTAATGCAATCTAGTAACAAACCACACGTAGCCGTGAACAATCAATCAGGATTAAAACGAGTGCAAGCATACTAACCGAAAGATGAGTGTTGCTAGACAAGAGAGACTGATCCGAGAGGGAAGGTGTGCTTCGATGGGGGGGGGGGGTAGTCTGCCGTCGTTCATCAAGGGGGGGGGAGAAAATTAGGGTTTGCCTCCAAGTGATAGAATAAGATGATGCGATTTTAACATGTTCATCAAAGTAATTTCATCCATATGAAATAAAAACGCAGCGGAAAATAAGTTTAAAACATGTTACTTTTATAAGATATAAACCTATTTATATGAAAAATCCCAAAACCCGGATCAATATATGAGATGTATACTATCAAACACAACCATAGGATGTTTAGAAAACTACCTTCTTGAAGTGCAAGGATTATGAAACGGATGATGCTTCTTGAAATGGTTGTCTTCAAGAGTAGAAGACCTCAAGCTTGTATACCCCAAGCTTCCAACAAACACCACAAGTTTAGCTAGGATTTAACACTTGAAGATCAAAGTTTGAACACTTGAAGGACACCTCTAATGGCTGAAAATTATGAGCAAAAATTCAGCTCTCATGCTTCAATTTTGGTCATGTATTTTATTTATAATTTGAGAGAAAAGTCCACCTCCTTTTTCAACCAATGGAATCATCTCTAACTCATGCAAAAGCATGTACATGCATTGGACCAAAGTCTTTGGATAGACCACCCAATCTAAATCCATGCATATGCATGAAATGTGATTGGAACAAGACTTTGGATAGAGACAAAGGGGGGGGGGGGCCATGTGGGTTTGATAAAAAAAAATAAATTTCCTTTATAAAATTAAGTCTTGGTACATATATATTTATAACTTTTATAAATATAACACTATATTTGCAAGACTTTATATAATCTTTTATAATGTTATTTAACCTATTAAATAACAAAATAAAATATTCTCTCAAAATAAATTATCCACATAATTTATTGGTTTCTCAAGTGTAATTATTTAGAAAACCAATTTCTAAATATTTGTAAGTGTTAATATTTATTTGTTTGATCATATCACAAATAAATAATATAAGTGTTTGTCTAGCTTGTTATTGGGTATGACTCGACTTGGATCATAACGTACTAGCCACATCAATTTAATATGTGTCTTGGGCATACAGAGTCCTACAATCTCCCACTTGCACAAGATACATAGAAGATTGATGCAAGCAGTAAATGACTCCTAACTACGGTTTACTACCCCCAATACGTATGACTATATTTGCCATTCAATAACATCATCCTTTTCAAGTCCCTTACTTGAACATGATTTAGGTGAATCTATCGTTTATCCTTTCGTTACAGATGTCATGTTAAATCCAGAGACACAGAGTGATCACTCTCTGTTGATTTAACTTTAGCAGGCCTTAGACATCTTACTCTCAACGAATAAGAGGAACAAATCCCATCTTGAGCTTAGCCTTATGTACTGTCATATTACTAACAGCGAAGAAAAAGTCAAGGTATAATATTTGGTGAATATCAAGACCCAATATGTATCTCAGGTCAGAGGATACTATGATATTCGCCTTTACTCAAAATTTACTTATGATCAATCACAAATGATTCCATGCAATAATATTTGAGAGCGAGCCAGTCCAATATTTGTATCCCACAAATATCTATGAACTTTGGCAGCAACACTTTGCTCTATATTCATTCTAAATGAATATCCACCAATCCAAGTTCATAATAGTCTTACATTCATATTTGTTCCCACAATTATGATCGACTACGGACATTTAGAATAATTAACTTATTCACGGATTTAAACATGCTAATATGAAACATAACTCAAAATACCATAAAAGAGTTAAATTAATAATTGTTTCAATATCCAAATACAAAATTAGATCAAATCCAATCACTAGAATATCGAAGTCCTAAGGAACATGTATGACCCTCATGTTTTCCCCTGTCAAGGAGCTTCGTGAGTGGATCCGCAATGTTTTGATCTGTGTGAACTTGGCGGATACATATCTTTCCCTTTTCAACTTCATCCCTTATGTAGTTGAATCTCCGCTCGATATGTCTAGTCTTTTGGTGCGCACGAGGTTCCTTGATTTGAGCAATCGCACCCTCGTTGTCACAAAAGATCTCTAGGGGGTCTTGAATGGTAGGGACCACCCCTAGGTCGGCTATAAATTTCTTCAGCCATGCAGCTTCCTGGGCTGCCA
>JARYGA010036023.1:0-40730 GCA_030545235.1 Helianthus tuberosus | reverse complement strand
AATTTTGAATTTTTTTTATAAAAATCTACAAGTGGGCCCCCCCCCCCCCCATATGGCTTCCCAAGACATAAATTTTGGTCCAATGAGAAACAATGCATTTTGCATGTCTAGGTACTCATTGATTGGGCATTCTTGATGGCTACATTCTCTCTCATACTTTTAATATGTTTTGTATGACAAAATTAATAGAAGATGAACTTGGAAATTTTTAGAGAATACTCTCTACTAAAATCGGCCAAGGTAGTGCCAATTTGTGAGATAATTTTTCAAGTGAAGAACTTGTAAAAGTGTCTCTAATTTTCGGCCAATATGTGGTTGATCAAGAGGGCTTTTCAAGTTTGAAAAATCAAGTGCAAAAACTCAAAATAGTCCTTCTAATTTTCGGCCATATGATGGTTTCAAGAGGGTTTCAATTATGAGTTCATAAGTGTAGAAATCCTAGCTAAACATAAGGTGTTTGTTGGAAGGCTTGGGGTATACAAGCTTGAGGTCTTCTACACTTGAAGGCAAGCGTTCAAGAAGCATCATCTTCTTCATATCCTTTACTCCTTTGAAAGGTAGTATTCTAAACACCCTATGGTTGTGTTTTAATTTTTGATAGCATGCATGTTCGTATATGGATCCGGGATTGGGTTTTACATATAAAATGAGTTTTATATCTTGTAAGTAACATGTTTTAAATAATTTTTTTCCACTGTGTTTTTATTTTATATGGATAAAATACTTTGATAAACATGTGAAAAACCCAACAATGGCATCAGAGCCGCTTATATGAGTGCATGCTTCATAGGATATGAAATTTTCGGGTTTCGGGTTTGGTTAAACCCTATGGCCGAAATTTTTCATCATGGTTCTCCTTTTGTTTTTCAAGATTATTTTCATACATGCATAAAAGTATCTTGAAAAATTATGTCATTTGGATGATTTGTTTGTTTGGACAAAAACCCACTTTTTCGGTTTTTTCATTCTTGACCGAAAATGGGTTATAAAAGGGAACCATTTTTGCTTCTTGAATTTTATATATATGGATATATATATTTTGGTGTTCATAACCTAGCCATGACCTTATGTGAATATGTTGAATGATTGTGTTATGATTTATATTTAATTATTTCAAAGGTTGTAATAATTAATAATTCTTGTTCTTCCATTTGTAAAAGTATGTAATTTATTTATTTTCATTTGGCATGTAAATAAATAGATTAGGTGCATTTTATTTTACTAGAAAAAATGTATTAGGATATTTTTTTGTAAAAGAAGATGCACACAAAATGCAGTTTTGGTTTTGGCTAATTTCGGGCCTAAAGGACTTCATAGTTCTTAACGGGATTTTAACCCCATAACCAAAACACATTTTTGAAGTCCAAAGGAGTTTGGAGCTGAATGTAAAAGACATTTGGAAGCCCAAAGAAAGTGAAGAAATCACAACACAAGAAGAAGTGAAGCATTTGGATGCGGGATCAAGTGGGAGTTCAACGACACATTATTTGTGTAAATATTCACCCTTTAGGAAGGACTTTTTGACACACTTGTTTCGGCTAACAAGTGTGGTAAAAAATAGTTGGCTATGGTTATGCACCTATTGTTATGTATGTTGTGCTTGTGTGGTTGTTTACTTATGTTGTTTAGATGATATGTTCATGCTTAACAAACTAATAATCAACAACAAGCTTAAAATTGGTTCTTTAAAGATCATTAAAATGGTTAATAAAAGGTTTTATTAAAAATTAATGATTTTATAATAAAAAGGGTTTTATTAAAAAGAACCTTGAAAATTTGTTTTCACAAAAGTACCAAGGATTTGAATGCATGCAAATGTATGGTACATAAAGTTTTCTAAACTAGAATTTTGAAAACTCAAAATCCCTTTTATAAAAACAAGTCAAACACCATCCTTTAATTCAACACTCGAATCACTTGGGAACTCTTTTGTGGGATAAAGGTCACCTAACCACATTTGAGGGAACTTGTATATTCGAGGTGGGTTTACCATGTTTGTGGGATAAAGGTCACCTAACCACTTATGTGTATAAACTCACACGTGTGTGTAAGTTGGATGACTTGATTTGGAAACCATGAACTTAGGGTCACCGAAGCATGGTGAACAAAAGGTGTTGATGGGATTAAACATGCCAACTAAACATAAAGATGTTTAACCGATCCCATATGGCTAGAAGTTGCAAATGGTTGCAATCGTCAAATGTTGACTACCTTGTTAATTTAAATAATGGGATAAAGGTCACCTAACCAATATTTAAATGTAACGTTGGATTCTAGATTTTAATTATTAATAGTCTATGAGACATAAAAGGGTATTAATGATTAAAATATAATAATATCGAACATACTAAAATTGAACCTTGTAAAATTTTGTAGATGGCCGCTAACAATATTACCCAAACCGTCCGTAACCTATCACTAAAAACAATCCTTGATAAGGATCGTCTCAATCATAACACTTTATGGATTAATGTCGAAACTTAAGAATTGTTCTCAAGAAAAGATATCCTATGTGTTGAACGATCCCATTCCCAATAAACATCTTATGGAAGATGAGGATGCCTATAACGATTGGATTAAGTATATCGAGGATACTATGCAAGCCTCTTGCCTCATGTTAGGAATTATGATTCCCGAGATTCAAAAGAATTTTGAACATCATGGGCATATGACATGATTACCCAATTGAAGGAAATGTTCCTACAACAAGCAAGGGTAGAACGCTTCAAAACGGTTCGAGCGCTTCATGCATGTCGAATGGAGGAAAACCAATCGGTCTCATCTTATGTCTTTAAGATGAAAAGCCACATTGATCACCTCGAAAGGATCAATATGGGTAAAAGGGCTTTTATCCATTCTAACGATCAATGAGGGTGGCAACAAGAAAGGGCATCACCCCGACGCCAAAGCAAATGTTGAAAATGGAAACGGGTAATTCAAAGGGAAAGGAAAAGAAAGGCTAGAGCGGAACCACCGAAACCAAAATATAAGAAGGCAAAGGTTGCCACGAACGATCCATACTTTGAATATGGTGAGATAGGGCATTTTAAAAAGGAATTGTCTAACCTATCTCAAAGAATTGAAAACTGAGAGGGATGCATGGCAAACCTCAGGTACAATCTTAATGACACATATTGACCTTAATGTTATTTCTTCTAACACATAGGTATTAGATACCGGATGTGGAACTCATATTTGCAATTCGTTGCAAGAGTTCAAAAGAAATAAGCATTACAAGAAAGGAGACTATGTTTTGAAACTTCCAAATGGTTTGGAAATTGTTTTAAAAATGTTTTGAATGCTCCTAGTTTGACTAGGAACATTATTCAAGTTTCCCTTATAAGACAATATGTTTTTTTGATTTAAAGTTTATAAACAACGAGTTTATGCTAACCCGCGCGTTGCGGCGGGACGTTGGCTGAATGTCTTTAGCATCATTGTATGAGATTTGCATGTTAGTAAGTCTATGTAATGTAATTTTTTAGTGGCTGAACAACAATGTCGTTGATGGAGTTATGTATCTTTGTCCAAGCGAATGGCAATCCATCAATACTCGATGGTTAACTGTAAAATCAGGTTCGCTGGAAAAGGGAAGGTGTGAGTCTCGGTAGTGGCGAATCTTGAGATTTCCAACCGAGGGGCGGAAGTCACCGACCTAAAATTTCTATAAATCCGGGGGGTCGAAAACGTATATACCCAAAAATTTCTATGCGAAAACTACATACTCTCAACTACTGAGCGAAAAGTTCGGAGGGTCGGCCGCCCCCTCCCACCCTACTTGAGCTTCGCCCATGAGACTCGGCCCTCCTACATGTACATGCTGATCGAATACATCAATCATGTGTCGGACCTCTTCATCGGATTTCATTGCAACCAACATCTCAAAATCCTTGCATCAACTGATATTTGAGGAAGTTGCAACAATAACCAAAACCAATCAATAATTTCGGTCAAAATCAACCAAGAAAACAAATAATAATAAAACAAAAATAATAATAGAGGATACGTTGGGGCCGTTGTGGAAGCGATGAAGGAAGAATAAAGGGCTTTGGTTCTTTTGGAAACAAATTTTACAATTCCCCATCTTTGTCGCTGCAACAACACTCAAATCCAAACATCGTTTGATGGGTGCGTTGACTTTTTGGAGGAAGAAAGGAGTGTCAACGCAAAGTCAAATAAGAAACACCCCTTTTCTCTTAGTGGGGGTTGCTGTTCCGAGTCTTGAATTGAAGATTGAGTGAGACGACGGCATCTTGAAGAGAGAGAATGATAAAAAAACGACGTACTAAGTTACTTTATCGAATCCAATTCTTTATTTGCGAAACAATAGAGTTTTTCTACCTTATTAAAATTTTAATACCTTATCAATTATAAGCAACATATCCGTACATAACCGTCAAAAATACACCAAACCTATCGGTATTCAAATACCATCGTCGTACCATAAATACCCAATCCGTCGTGTTTCTTTCACACCTGTTTGCCTACTGTTTGACATTAACTTATAATTATACTCCATTTCATTCATGTTTTATTATTAAAGAGATGCATCAATTCACGAACCAACAGGCGTATATGACCATTTCAAAGAGAAACGACATTGTTCAAGAAAGGATGTACCGGCTAAGATGAGGCGCATCCCTTGTTTCATTTTGTGACTTTGACATGCAGTTTTGTTGTTTTTTTTTTTTTGTGATTTTCGTAAAGTCGAATTAGAGAATGAATTCAAATTCTCGTGGATGACAAACTCGCGAACGATGCGGCGAGTGGATGAACTCGGTCGGATGATGAGTCGGTGCCTTCGGGATCGGATCATATGACGCGGATTTTGCCGAGGTTTTTGCCGGTGAGTTCTGGTTTATGTTGTTGTTTGGTTTTGACGGTGGTGTTTCAGAGTTGTTTGCTTGCGATATAATCTATTGTGTAAAAGTAATCTTATCTGATGTTGAAGGATGAACATAGAAAGCGTGGAACAAAAGAGCAGGGAGGAAAAGAATGATGTTCATGGTTTTTGTTAGATGTGTGCGGAAAGGAGAAAACGGTTAATCACACAAAGTTGAAACGGTGGAACCTCTTAAGTTTAATGAAGCGGTGCCTTGCTATGAAAAGACGCGACCGTGCGTTAAACGCAACTTAAGTTACTAATTGTATGGTTATATAATGACATTTATATTTCGATGAATGACATGGTTTTACTTTAAAGCTATGCTTTCAAATGGTATTTATGAATTGGTTCATAATAATACAACATTTGATAGTTATATGTACCAAGCAATCACCAAGAAACTCAAAATGGATTTGAGTAAGACCTATCTTTGGCATTATCGCCTTGGTCATATAAACAGAAGTTGCATGCAAACACTTCAAAAGAATGGTCTTTTGGAAACAAATGAAATTGGTTCATTTGATACATGTGAATCTTGTTTACAAGGGAAAATGACTAAGAAACCCTTTAGTGGGAAAGGGCAAAAGATTTATTAGGTATCATACATTCGGATGTATGTGATCCTTTTAAGCCAATGACTAGGAATGGTGAAAGATACTTCATTACCTTTACCGACAACTATAGTAGTTATGGTTATGTGTACTTGCTGAGACACAAAGTTGAAGTTTTGAAATGTTCAAATCTTCAAAAGTGAAGTACAAAATCAACTCTTTTAAAGTTCTTCGTTTCGATAGAGGAGGATTCGAAATCTATTTGGATATGGTTCGATCTATGATGGCTAGGAGCACATTATCTCTATCATTTTGTGGTTACGCTTTGCTCTCCGCGGTCCGTATATTAAATATGGCCCAAACCAAGAAAGTGGATAAGACACCTTTTGAAATATGACATGGAAGGGCTCCATCATTATCATATTTAAAGGTATGGGTTGTGAAGCTTATGTGAAGCAATACACCCCAAACAAATTAGAAGTACGATCCACTAAGTGTATCTTTGTAGGATATCCTAAAGATGGTATAGGATATTAATTCTACGATCCAACAGAGCAAAAGGTATTTGTTGCTCGAAAGGCTGAGTTCTTGGAAGCTAATTTCCTCGTGGAAGGAATTAGTAGAACAATGGAACTTGATGAGGATCAAGAACCACAAGCCGATACACGTTTGGTTGAAACTAGCACTCAACAAGAGGTTGTTGAAAATGATCAAGTGGTTGATCAATACACACAAAAATGTTCGCATATCTGGTAGAATTAGTAGTCCACTTGAAAGATATGGATTTTTCATGGATGGATGCTACGTGGTAGATTCGGGTGAACCAACCACATACCATGATGCAATGTCAATTATGACAAATGGCTTGAAGCCATAAACGTAGAGATGCAATCCATGTATGACAACCAAGTATGGGAATTGTTTGTGCTACCTCTTAACTCCAAAGTAGTTGGAAGTAAGTGCATTTTCAGGAAGAAAACAGATATGCATGGTAACTTGGATACTTGTAAAACGAGACTTGTAGCAAAAGGTTTCACTCAAACTCAAGGGGTTGATTATGATAAGACCTTTTCGCCTGCGGCGATGCTAAAGTCTATTAGGATATTATTTGCTATACCTGCATAATATGATTATGAGATTTAGCAAATGGATGTCAAAATGGCTTTCCTCAATAGATATCTTGAGGAAGATGTCTATATGGTTAAGCCTGAATCTTTTGTCGATCCAAAACATCCTAACAAAGTATGCAAGTTAAAGAAATCAATCTATGGATTGAAACAAGCATTTAGAAGCTGGAATCACCATTTTGATGAAGAGATTAGGGAATATGGATTCATCAAGAACGTTGATAAAGCTTGTGTGTATAAGAAGGCTAGTCCGAGCATTATGACTTTCTTAGTATTGTATGTCGATGACATTATACTATTTGGAAATGACATTCCAACCATGGAAGGTGTAAAAACCTAGCTTGGAAGTTGTTCTTCCATTAATGATCTTGGTAAAGTTGCCTATATTTTGGAATAAAGAATCTATAAGAATAGATCAAGGCGCTTGATAGGTTTAAACCAAAGTGCATACATTGACAAAGTCTTGAAAAGGTTCAAGATAGAGAACTCCATGAAAGGTTTGGTACCTATTCAAGAGAGGACAATATTGAATGCATCTCAATGTCCAAGCTTAAAGGATGAGCAAGAAAGAATGAAAGGAATCCCATATGCGTCTGATATAGGATCCATTATGTATGTAATGATATGCACTAGACGGACACGTCATGCGCTTTAAGCATGACGAGAAGATACCAGCGAGTAACGGTCATTGGGTGACTGTTAAAAATATATTGAAATACCTTAGAAGGACTAAGGATATATTTCTAATATATGGATCTGGTGAAAAAAAAAAACTCGTTGTAAAGGGTTACAGGGATGCGAGTTTCGGAATTCGTTGTAAAGGGTTACATGGATACGAGTTTCCAAACTGATCGAGATGATTCTCGATCACAATCAGGGTAGCATTGTCCACTACAGAATCAGAATACATCGCCGCTTCATTAATCAAGATAATTCATATGGATCTGCCACTTGAATTATTGCCGATCTAGGGGTAGTCCCTACCATTCAGGACACCTAGAGATCTTTGTGATAACGATGGTGCGATTGCTTAAATCAAGGAACCTCGTGTACATCGAAAGACCATGCACATTGAGCGGAGTTTCAACTACATAAGGGATGAAGTTGAAAAAGGGAAAGATATGTATTCGCAAAGTTCACACTGATCAAAATATTGCGGATCCACTCACGAAGCTCCTTGAACGGGCAAAGCATGAAGGGTCATACTTGTGCATTAGGACTTCGATATTCTAGTGATTGGATTTGATCTATTTTGTATTTGGATATTGGAACAACTGTCATTATAACTCTTTATGGTATTTTGAGTTATGTTCCATTTTAGCATGTTTAAATCCGTGAATAAGTTGCTTATTCTAAATGTCCGTAGTCGATCATACTTGTGGGAACAAATATGAATGTAAGACTATTATGAACTTGGATTGGTGGATGTTCATTAGGTATGAATATAGAGCAAGGTGTTGCTGCCAAAGTTCATAGATATTTGTGGGATACAAATATTGGACTGACTCGCTCTCGAATATTACTGCATGGAATCATTTGTGATTGATCATAAGTAAATTTGAGTAAAGGAGAATATCATAGTATCCTCAGACCTGAGATACATATTGGGTCTTGATATTCACCAAATATTATGCATTGACTTACTTCTTCGCTGTCAGTAATATGGCAGTAGATAAGGCTAAGCTCAGGTGTGGTACAAGGTGATTGTGAGAGACGTATGTAGTCAAGATGGGATTTGTTCCTCTTATTCATAGAGAGTAAGATGTCTAAGGCCTGCTAAAGTTAAATCAACAGAGAGTGATCACTCTATGTCTCTGGATTTGACATGACATCTGAAACAAAAGGATAAATGATAGATTCACCTAAATCATGTTCAAGTAAGGGACTTGAAGGAGATGATGTTATTGAATGGGACATATAGTCATACGTATTAGGGGTAGTAAACTATAGTTAGGTGGTCTTTACTGCTTGCATTAATCTTCTATGTATCTTGTGCAAGTGGGAGATTGTTGGATTTTGTATGCCCAAGACACATATTAAATTGATGTGGCTAGTACGTTATGATCCAAGTCGAGTCATACCCAAATACAAGCTAGACAAACACTTATAATATTTATTTATTTATGATATGATCATACAAATAAATATTAACACTTAGAATATTTAGAAATTGGTTTTCTAAATAATTGCACTTGACAAACAAATAAATTATATGGATAATTTATTTTGAGAGAATATTTTATTTTGTTATTTAATGGGTTAAATAACTTAATAAAAGTTGTATAAGTCTTAAAACATATGATGTTATAATTTTATAAAAGTTATAAAATTATATAAGACTTAAAATGTTTATAAAAGAATTTTGAATTTTTTTATAAAAATCTACAAGTGGACCGCCCCCCATATGTCTTCCCAAGACATAAATTTTGGTCCAATGAGAAACCATGCATTTTGCATGTCTAGGTATTCATTGATTGGGCATTCTTGGTGGCTACATTCTCTCTCATACTTTTAATATGTTTTGTATGCCAAAACTAATAGAAGCTGAACTTGAAAAATTTTAGAGAATACTCTCTACTAAAATCGGCCAAGGTAGTGCCAATTTGTGAGATAATTTTTCAAGTGAAGAACTTGTAAAAGTGTCTCTAATTTTCGGCCAACATGTGGTTGATCAAGAGGGCTTTTCAAGTTTGAAAAATCAAGTGCAAAAACTCAAAATAGTCCTTCTAATTTTCGGCCATATGATGGTTTCAAGAGGGTTTCAATTATGAGTTCATAAGTGTAGAAATCCTAGCTAAACATAAGGTGTTTGTTGGAAGGCTTGGGGTATACAAGCTTGAGGTCTTCTACACTTGAAGGCAAGCATTCAAGAAGCATCATCTTCTTCATATCCTTTACTCCTTTGAAAGGTAGTATTCTAAACACCCTATGGTTGTGTTTTAATTTTTGATAGCATGCATGTTCGTATAAGGATCCGGGATTGGGTTTTACATATAAAATGGGTTTTATATCTTGTAAGTAACATGTTTTAAATAATTTTTTTCCGCTGCGTTTTTATTTTATATGGATAAAATACTTTGATAAACATGTGAAAAACCCAACAACCAAATGTATTTAATTTAGTTTTTTAATTAAAAATATGTTAAATGAAAATTATTGGAGAAAAATACCCCTGCACAAAAAGACAAAATAAGAGGGTTGCAACAGTAAAAAAAGGGCATTTTTGAATTTTGGACTAAAATGACAATAAAAGTGAAACCACAGGGACCCAGATTTAAAAAGTTTGAGATTTGGACTAAAATGGCAAAAGTGCCAAAACCACAGGGACCAAAATGACAGTTTACTCTTTTTACAATAACCTGGAAAAAATGTAACAACACACTTTATTTTTACAGTAATTTAAAAAAGTGTAACAATGCACTTTATTTTCTTTAACGTGCATTATTTCTTTAACACAAAAAATGTAACAGGCATTTCTTCTTTGATTGTTACATTTTTTATGTAAAAAAAAAAATGTAACAAGCATTTTTTATTTGATTGTTACAAAAAATGTAACGGGCATTATTTATGTAACAAAAAAAATGTAACTGGCATCATTTGTGTAACACAAAAAATATAGCATGCTTTTTTTCTTCGATTGTTACATTTCTAACACCCGGTTACATAGTGTTACATAAAAAACGCCTAGATCTTGGAGTTTCATAACTAAGACGCAAAGAATTGTTATGAGAATTGTTACATCAAAAATATAACATGTATATAAAAAATATAACTTTATTAACAAGAATCCAATAACAACAGATTTTTTAAATTCAATCATCATAACAATAAACAAGAAAGTAACATAGATTTTAATTCAATACATAAGAACTAAAATCAAATTATTTCCATTTGTTCAGATCTGAAAACAAATTTTACACAAAAAAAAAAAAACCAGTAATAAAAAACAACATATCCAGAAAACAAGAACTAAAAAACATTCATCTTCTTGAACAAAAAAATAAAAAAAAGTGGCAGATCTACAAAACACAAAAAATAAAGATCTATATAACAAAAAAAATGCAAACCTGAAAAAAAAAAACCCTGAAAACAAACATACTTATGGATCTGGAGGATCTTTTAGATCTGGAACATCATGTTCAACATCGAACATCTTTTGGATCATCTTCACATCGAACCGTTATATGGAATATCATCTTCAACATCGAACATCTTCAACCGGATCTGGAGCATCTTTTGGATCTGGTAGCATCTTGGAACTGGATCATCTTTTTGGATTTCGGATCTGAATCTGATGTTGTATGGAACACCCGTTCGATCTTCTGATCTTTATCCGATCTTCACTGCTTCTTTCACCGATTCTCATTGCCTCTCTCTCTCCGATCTTCTCTCTCTAACCATCTATCTCTCTGGATTTTTGGGAAGTAAAATATGTTCTTCATTTGAGAAATGCTTCATAAAACACAAAAAGACTCTGTTTGGAAGAAATGAGATGTGAGAGATTTGATTTTTGATCTTGTTTCATCTATATTGGAACAAGAGAGAGAGAGAGAAAAGTGTGCAAGAGAAGAGAGATGAAGGAGAATATGAGATCTTTCAATTGAAGAGATATGCACGTCACTTTATGTTAAAAAAATCTGGTGAGTTTTAATTGTAGAGAGAGAAAATGTATATAAAAAGGAAGAGAGAGAGTGTTAACTAACTGTTACATTTTCTGCCATCATGCAAAATGACGTATATACCCCTCGCTTATCAATGTGGGTGGCTGAATCCTATCCACATATGTGGGTTTCTTGGGTTTTCTCATTATAATTAGCCTTATATATATATATATATATATATATGGGACCGCTAAAATGAAAACCACCCCCAGTGAGAGAACCACTTTCTGGCCATTAGATCTTCAAGATCGATGGATGAGATTAAAAGTAACTAAAAATAATATTAAATTCTTTTTGTCTTATTATGTCTTTAATATTTTAATTCAAAAGGGTAATTTAGTAAAATGACTCTATTTTGTCTTTTTGTCTTTATTGTTTTTTATTAGTTTTTTTGTATTATTATATTACTTTTTATTTTTTAAACATAATGTTTTTATTAAAAGCATTATTAAATTCATATTTTTAAAAGATTTTTTATACTTTTTACAATTTAAGTTTTACGTTAAACTTTTTACGTTTTACGTTTTTTAACGCGCCGATTTTTCGCCCGGCTTTTTCAAGCATCGTTTTTTTAACGCGCCGTTTTTACGCGTCGTTTTTTTAACGCGCCATTTTTTCAAGCGTCGCTTTTTTACGCGCCTTTTTTACACGTTTTTTTTAACACGCCGATTTTTACACTTTTTTACGTTTTATGTTTTACGTTAAACTTTTTAAACTTTTTACGTTTTACGAAAACTTTTTATGTTTTACGAAAAAAAATTTATTACGTTTTACGAAAAACTTTTTACGTTTTACGTAAAACTTTTTAAGTTTTACGTTTTACGTGAAACTTTTTACGTTTTACGTGAAACTTTTTACGTTTTACGTGAAACTTTTTACGTTTTACATAAAACTTTTTACGTTTTACGTTAAAAAGTTTACGGTTTAACTTTTTTTTTTTTACAAAAACATCTTTACGCAAAAACGAACGCACCCAGAAATCGCAAACTCGGGAGATGTCTCAGATATATCGTTATCATCATCGACTAGGGTGGGGGGGGGGGGGAAATTAAAAACCAACAACATCAAAACAAAGTCCATCTCGGAAAAAAAAAAACGGGGTTTGGCTCAGAATAACTGATAATCAAAAGGCTGCAAAAGAGGGGTTGCAGGTTTAAAAAACCTACCCTCCGCCGTCCTTGCCGCGCCATCGTCATCAAAATCGACGTTTTTATTTTTTTCATCATCGCCGCCCGCATCCAACATATCAAACCCACAAAAGTCCACTGATCAAAATCTCCAGATAAACAAGAACACAGGCAAAAAATCAAAGAAACCCAACCAAAAAATCAAACCATCAAACCCACATAGTCCACAGAGTTCATCAGACCCACATAGTCCACAAACCCAACCAAAAAAAAATTGAAAACCCCACCTTCACTGACCCAACTCAAAACCATCACCGAGCACCCACCACCTCCGACATCGAGCACCCACCACCTGCCATCGAGCACCCACCACCTCCGACAACGACACCAACCCCAACGCCACCAACCCACCTCTGCCCCACACCACCCAAAAAAACCCCCACCGCCACCAACCCCAACGCCACTGCCACCACCACCAACAACCGTCGCCCACCTTCATCATAAAAAATCCCCCAAAAAATCCAAATTAAAAAATAAGAAAGATAAGTAAATCTATGTGATAAAGAGACATATAGAAACAGGTGGGTGTGGGTGACCTGAATAGATGGCGGCGGAAGGAGTGGAGGTCACTTGTGACGGCGGAAGGGGGGACGGTGGAGGTCGCCGTGCACCACCATGGCGGCGGAAGGGGTGACGGGGGTGTTTTCTCAAGCTCCGTATCTTACAACCCAAAGTAAAAACCCGGACTACTTGATGATGTCCGTTCTACAAACTGGTTGGATGCCATGAAATCTTCTTCCCCAAGGAATCTGGTTTTTGAAGAGATGAGAGAGAGATGAATTTTTGAAGCTCTATGAATTTGTGAATTTTGTTGTTGAAGCTCTGTGAATATTAAAGAGAGAGGAGAGAAGGTCTTTTTCTGTATTTTGAAGAGAGAGGAGAGAAGGACTTTAATTAATTGAAGTGATAGAGAGAGACATTTGGGGTAAATGACCAAAATACCCCATATTCTGATTGGTGGAGAAGGGTTCCCGCGGTTCTTACAACTGGAGGTGGTTTCTATTTTAGCGGCTCCCTCCCTATATATATATATATATATATATATATATATATATAGTGGAGGGTTCAAATGAGAAGAAATCTTTTGTAAGAATAAAAAAGAACAAACTTCAACCAATAAAAATGATTCATTTTACTTCATTTAATTTTTGTATTTAATATGGGTGTAAGGGTATATTGGTAAAATTAGATAGATCATTAATTGTTAGTCTTCTTTTTTAATAGCTAACTAAATTAAATTTGTAACTTATTTTCAAAAAAATATATATTTTTCAAAGAAGAAAAAAAAATAATTTAAAGTGTAGGATAAATTATGAGGTGTGTAGGATGAATTACGAGTTATGCAGGATAAATTTCAGTATGTGTAGGATAAATTTAAAAAACGTGTAGGATAAATTTTGATGTGTTTAGGCAAAAATTTTACTGTGGAGGATGATAGTCTTAATGACTAATTAATTAGTAAAAAATAATAATAAATGAGATGAGAGAAAAACGATTTAATGTTTTACAATTGTACCCTTTGTTCTTTTTCTTCTCAATTTAATTTTCTTCTCAAATGAACCTCCCCATATATATATATATATATATATATATATATATATATATATATATAGGGAGCCGCTAAAATAGAAACCATCCCCAGTTGTAAGAACCGTGAGAACCACTCTCAACCAATCAGATAAAGGGGTAGTTTGGTCATTTCCCTTAAAAGTCCAATCTATCATCTATCATCCCTCCTCTCTCCTCTCTCATCTCTCCTCTTTAAATGTTTTGCAGACCTTCATTTTATCACATCTCCTTTCTCTCTCCACCACATAATTGCTGATATTCTTTTCTCTCTCTCTCTCTCGTATATTGAAATCAGATCTTAAAACTTTAAAGATCTTCAACAACAAAACTCAAAACCAAACCACAATCATCTTCAAAGCCAAAATCCCCATCCCCCATCTTCGGCCTCCCTTCCTCTCCGCCACCCACAACCATCCCTCAGCCGCCGCATCCACCACAAGACCCCATCTCTCTTTGCTCACTCTGTTCTTTAAAGGGTTGTTGATTTTCAGTGAAACTGGGGATAAAGTCATCGGCTCAACATCATTAGATCGGATGGGATGGTGACCGGTCACGGCCAGAGACACCGGCTACAGTGGCGACGGCGGTGGTGGGTGCTCGAGATGATGGTATTGACGATGATGGCAGGTGGTGGGTGCTCGATGACGGTGGTGGAGTGCCGATGACGGAGGTGGTGGGTGCTCGAGATGATGGTTTGAGTCGGGTCAGTGAATGTGGGTTTTCAATTTTGTTTTGGTTGGGTTTCTTTGATATTTGTTTGATGAACTCTGTGGGTTTGTTCCTGTGTTTTTTTTATCAGTGAACTATGTTTTTGATTTTCTAGTGATTTTTGATTTTCTGGTGATTTTTGGCCTGTGTTCTTGTTTATCTGGTGATTTTTATTAGTAGACTATGTGGGTTTGATATGTTGAAACTTGGATGGGGGCGGCGATGATGCAAAAAAAAAAAAAAAAAACCGTAGATTTTGATGACGATGGCGCGGCAACGATGGTGGAGTGTATGTTTTTGAACCTGCAACCCCACTTTGCAGCCTTTTTGATTATCGGAAAATCAGAGCCAAACCCCGTTTCACTTTGTTTTGATGTTGTTGTTTTTTTATCCCCCCCCTAGTCGATGATGATAACGATATATCTGAGACACCCCCGAGTTTGCGATTTCTGAGTGCGATCGTTTTTGCGTAAAAAAGTTATTGTAAAAAAAAAAGTTAAACCGTAAACTTTTTTAACGTAAATCGTAAACTTTTTATCGTAAAACGTAAAAATGTAAAACGTAAAAAGTTTTACGTAAAACGTAAATATTTTACGTAAAAAGTTAGACGTAAAACTTAAAACGTAAAAAGTATTAAAAGTATAACGTAAAACGTATAAAGTTTAAAAAACGTCAAAAAAATGGCGCGTTAAAATGACGTGTAAAAAAACGTGCAAAAAACGGCGTGTAAAAAACGACGTGTTAAAAAAACGTGTAAAAAACGACGCTTTGAAAAAACGGCGCGTTCAAAAACGACCCCGTTAAAAAACGATGCGTCCAAAAACCGGGCGAAAAAACGGAAAACGTAATTTTTTAACGTAAAACGGAAAACGTAAATTTTTTAACGCAAAACGTAAAGTTTTTAACGTAAATGACGGCGCGTTAAAAAAACGACGCCTGAAAAAGCCGGGCGTAAAAAAAACGGCTTTTCAAAACGTTTTTTTTAAACAAATCTTAAAAAAAATTATAATAAAAATTTTGATTTCAAAAAATTGTTTAACAAAAAAATCTGTTTCTAAATAAAAATAATTAAGTCAAAAAAGTAATTAATGAATAGGACAAAAAAGGTAATTAAAAATTAATATATATAAAAAGACAAAAAATACAATTTTACTTATATACCCTTTAACAATAAAATATTAAAAACATAATAAGACAAAAAGTTTTTAATATTAATTTTAACTACTTTTAATCTCATCCATCCATCTTCTTGATCTAATGGCCAGGAAGTGGTTCTCGTGGTTTTTACAACTGGAGGTGGTTTTCATTTTAGCGATCCCCTATACATATAGGCTAATTATAATGAGAAAACTCACTCCAGTTGAGAAAAATAGGAACAGGATCAGGAGAGAACGCCTTAAAGTGTGAGAACGGTGAGAACGATTCTCAGCCACACGATCTTAGTGGTTTGTGGCTTAGATTGATGCGGTGGCATTTTTGTAAATAATAGGGGCCTTGGAACTACTGGGAGGGGTAAAATAGGAAGATCCAAGCAAATGTGTACATGCTAATCACATACCATTTTCCCCTATCATATTTAAACAACAATAACTTTTTTATACATGATTATTTTTCAAAAAAAAAATACACCATAAAACTCTGCGTTTTTTTATCTTTCCAACGAGTATACTATTGATATACTTTTCGAAAAAAATTAACTGGGTTTTATGACGTTTTTTTGAACTGAGTGTTTTATGGCGTTTTAGACTATGTATTTTCATGGCGTTTTTCTGAATTTGCTCCATAATAGCGCATCCCACATAGTAACGCATGCCACATATTAGAGCATTTGTTAGAGCATCTATTAGAGCATCTAGTACTAGAGCATCTATTATCTGATTAGCGCGCATCAAACAATAGAGTATCTGCTGGTGCTCTATTCTGCATTGCTAGCATACTGCATTTGTTTTCTAAGCCTACATTTCTAACAATGTTTTTCTAAACTAGGTGTTTTTATGGCGTTTTAACTAGGTATTTTTCATGGCGTTTTTCTGAACTGAGTGTTTTATGGCGTTTTCAACTGAGTTTTTTCATGACGTTTTTCTGAACTGGGTATTTTATGGCGTTTTTAACTGGGTATTTTTCATGGCGTTTTTCTGAATTGAGTGTTTTTATGGCATTTTATTTGAACACCCAGTTCATGTGAGTGGGTTTTTTTTGACAATATTACCCCTTAGTGTAATTTAGCATCAATGCCACATGTCACCACCAAAATCGTTCTCACCGTTCTCACACTTTTCACGGTTCTCTCTAAATCCTGACCCTATATATATATAAGGGACCGCTAAAATGAAAACCACCTCCAGTTGTAAGAACCGAGAGAACCACTTTTCAGCCATTAGATCTTCAAGATGGATGGATGAGATTAAAAGTAGTAAAAAATAATATTAAATATTTTTTGTCTTATTACAACTTTAATATTTTAATCCAAAAGGGTAGTTTAGTAAAATTACTCTTTTTGTCCTTATTGTTTTTTTATTACTTTTTTATTATTATATTAGTTTTTATTTTTTAAACATAATTTTTTTAATAAAAGCATTTTTAAATTCAGATTTTTTAAACTTTTTACGTTTTACGTTAAACTTTTTGCGTTTTACGTTTTTGCGTTTTACGTTTTACGTTTTTACGTTTTACGTTAAACTTTTTACGTTTTACGTTAAAAACTTTATGTTTTACGTTAAACTTTTTACGTTTTACGTTTTTACGTTTTACGTTAAAAACTTTACGTTTTACGCTAAAAACTTTACGTTTTACGTTAAAAACTTTACGTTTTACGTTAAAACGTTTACGGTTTTAACTTTTACGTTAAAAACTTTACGTTTTACGTTAAAAAATTTACGTTTTACGTTAAAAAGTTTACGGTTTTAGCTTTTGTTTTTTTAAAAACTATTTTACACAAAACGAACGCACCCAGAAATCGCAACTCGGTAGGCGTCTCAGATAGATTGTTTATCATCATCGACTGGGAAAAAAATAAAAAAATCAACAACAAAAATCAAAACAAATGTTTGGATTCTTGAAAAAAACGGGGTTTGGCTCAGATTTTTTCCGATAATCAGAGGCTGCAAAGTGGGTGTTGCAGGTTCAAAAATCTACCATCCACCAATCGTGACGCGCCATCGTCATCAAAATATACGTTTTTTTTTGCATCATCACAGCCCAAATCCAAACGGATCAAAACCCACATAGTTCACTGTTCATAATCTACCAAAAAGCACCAGATTCAAAAAAGCACCAGCAAAAAACCACCAGCAAGACATTCAAAAAGCACCAGCAAAACATCAAATATTCAAACATTCAAAATCAACAGCAAAAAACATTCATAAAAGAATACCCAAATATCTCAGAGAAACAAAGCTAACCAAACACCACCGTCGCCGTCAAAACCCACCACCACCGTCTCCATCAATCCTCATCACCACCACCGTCGCCGTCAAAAACCCACCACCGTCTCCGTCAATCCTCACCACCACCACCGTCTCCATCGCCGTCAAAACCCACCACCACAGTCGCCGTCAAACCCACCACGATCGTCACCAACTTCTCCTGCTTGTCTGATCTTACGCACCTTCACCGGAAATGGGAGGTTGTTGTCTTGTCAGAAAAAACCCCACCCCCACAACCACCACGACATGGCGGTTTGAGGGCTGTTAACCGGATTTGGAGTCTGCTTCTTTGGCAGTGGTGGCGGCGAAAGGGACGTTGGTGATATCGCCGGACGGGAAACGGTATGGGATAAGAAAGGGGGCGGTGAAGGTTTTCTCCGGCGGCGGTGAAAGGGCGGCGGTGAAGGTTTTCTTCGACAGTTAGGTTTTGTAGGAGTATGAGAGAGACATCTCTGGTTTTTGAAGAGTTGAAGATGAAGGGTTTCATCAGTGAGAGAGGATGATGAGTTTCAAAATGAGGAGAGAGACATAGAATGAAAGAAAACAAAAAAGGGGGGATCTGACATTTTATAACTGGTGTCATTAAATGTGGAGAGAGAAGGGATTTGACATTTGGGGTAAATGACCAAATTACCCTTTTTGTTGGCAGAATATGATTGGTGGAGAGTGGTTCTCATGGTTCTTACAACTGAAGGTGGTTTTCATTTTAGCGGCTCCCTATATATATATATATATATAGGTTTTGGGATGAGTGAGATGAAAAGTATGCATTTCTATGTTTTGAGATGCTGATGCAGAAGAGTGAGAGTTAAAGGATGGGTGAGATGAAAGGTATCTAGTCCCTCACTCTTAAATTTTTTTAAAATGTTCTTGACCAAAAAGTGTAGAGTAAAGTGCAATTTGCGTCCCTGAGGTTTAGTGCGGAAATTAGCTTGCGTCCCTCGATTGAAATTGTGGATACTTGAGTCTCTGTGTTTTGATATGCGTCCCTAGGTTTGTTTAATTGTTTGCGATTGGGGTAATATCATAATCTCACACCTATAGCATACAAATACACTTCAAATACAATTTGAATCCCTAGATTTTTTTTGTTCATTATGATTAGCAACCTTGTGGTAAACCTAAAATCCCAAATCGTCAAACTCAAAAGATTGGAACTACTTGATCGGTTGAAGTAACTAAATTCGAAACCTACTTTGTGTTATGGCTGGGCTGGTTGATTGTCACACCCCGATATTTCCACGTATTACCGGTGGGCCCGGTGGGGAGTATCGTGACGTAGTTGATATCATCATAGACAATTTATCACAGTTTATATACACAGCGGAAGTCGAAAGATAAAATCATTACAAACCGAATAAAAAGTAATATCAAGAGTATTACAAAACGGTTGTAAGGATCCACATGCGGATCAAAGTTCAAAAGATCATTGTTCAACAGATTTAATAACATCTAAGCTTGCAAGACTCTTTATTGATGCTAGGAGTAGCCAGCCTATTCCGTGTAGTACCTGCACTTAGCCTTTTTGGAAAATACGTCAGTTTACACTGGTAAATACAATTAACCGACTCATTTTGAAAATGTTTAAGAAAATTGATTTGAATGCACATGGCACAAAATAATCTTTTATAACTTGGGATAAATATTTATATATAAACTTGTAAAAGAATTACATGTTCGTTATACGTTCAGTAGCCCGGGCTGAATACCGGGTTAAAGATTAATAGACACACCACATGATATAATCCCGCAACGAGTTATTCTCAATTCCGTCGGTTATACCTTATATATATATATATATATATATATGCATGCACTGGCAGGTGTATGCCTACACCCCGTGCTTAGGTCGTGGCCATTTCAATGAATGATGCCAAGGATATCCGGGACATGGTCATTAACCCCCCCAAAGGCTTTAAGCAAACATAATAGTTTAAACGGGTCATCTCAATAAATTAACCTTTATATGATTAAAAATTCAACGCCCGACCAAGCGGTATTTTATATACCGTACCCCAAGCCCGTATAAGGGAAAATAAGTTAAAAGTATTTACCTGAGCAAGTATATATCAAAATCAGCGAGTGCAAGTAGCTTTTACTGGGCTCCTAATATGGAACTAAGGTTTTAATAACCTATTAGATTCCTAACGGATCTTAATTAAGCCTAAACTCAGACCGGTTAGTTTTAAAGGAAGATATACGGTTCAAAACGCACGATTAAGCGATGACCGGATTAGAGTGTGGTTTAGACCCGAAAAGTTTGTATACTTGTATAATATGGGTAAACTAAACACATTCTGGATTTTGAGATAAAAATGATAAGGTTTGACCCGTTTCGGCTAATTTATGCAAACTAGTTACATAAACCGCACCGAACGCGAATAATGTGTAACGGGTAACCAAATGAGTCATGAACAGGTTTCCTAAGTTAATATGCCTTAAATATATTGTGATCAGTAAGATATCTTCCATTATGCCCAAAATGGATTTAAACTCAAATTATGCCCCGTAGGGGTATTTTGGTCATTTTAAAGGTTATAAAAGAGTTTAAATACTAATCTGAGTTTCAGGTCTGATATAATTAGTAAAAACATTTATTTTTATAAGTCATAACAACAGGGTATTGCATATATGTGAAATTTATCTTATATAACCAAACTATGCACCGTAGGGGCATTTTGGTAATTTCACATAAGCTTTAAAGTCAAAATTAGAATTCTGAGTTCAAAACTTTTGCTTACTGTTTAATTATAAAAATTTACTTAAAAGATCAGTAGGTATTAAGTTTATATGCCAAAAATAGTTTTAACCCATACTATGCGCTTAAAACGCGTAAAAGTCGGTTTTAAGCGATTTTCAGGTTTAAATAGGAAATCTGAGTTTTTGATCAGTTTATAAAGTTCAAAATATTTTATTTATGATATAAAATCAGTAGCAAAAAGTTTGGTATCAAAATATTATGTAAAACTCATTTTATTCAAGAAAAGGGTATAACCGACCATTACCGATTTAAAGCAAGAACCCTGTGTTATGCTCAGCTTAAAAATAAATAAAAATCTTCAAAAATCCCAAAATATTATATTACATCAGTGGGTAAAAATTTTGGTGTCAAAATTTGGGTTTAGACAGGCTTTATGCTAATTACGCCGTTTAATTAATAAAAAGCTTCTTAATTACGATATTGAGCATAACTCCTAATCTAGACTTTCAGCTGATGTCAAATTTTTAGGACAAGTTTATAAATCAGTAATAAAGGTTTTTGTCCTCTCACATTTTCAAAAATCTCGTTTTAAGGTCAAAAGGGCATTATGGTCAACATTTAGGCATGAGTAAACTGCCATTTTGGTCCCTGTGGTTTGGCCAGTTTTGCCACTTTAGTCCAAATCTCAAACTTATTACATCCAGGGCCCTGTGGTTTGCATTTTGTTGCCATTTTGGTCCAAATTTCAAATTTGACCAGATTCTCCTACTTAAACCCTTCTATTTTGTCTTTATTCTCAGGGGCATTTTGGGCATTTTGTAATTATTATAACTCAATTATGTATATAAAATACCCTAAAACAATTATATATATATATATATATATATTATATACCTACACATACAGAACTCTCTCTCTATCTCTCATCTTTCTCACTCTGCTCTCTCTCTGAACTACCAATACCACCGTCGCCGCCAACACCAACACCACCATCGCCACCCAACCCAAAATCATCATCCTCATCATCTCTCTACCCCCAAATCAAATTCCTTAAACACATCAAAAACCAAACCAGAAACCAGAAACCTTAAACAGAAGCTTGAATCTTTTTATGCAAACGATGGAGGAGAAAGGATTGATGGTGTTTGCCAGTGGGTTTGATTGACGGTGTTTGCACCGATGGAAAGTGGAAATCCTAACGGTGAGCAGAGGAAAAATCAAGAACACCAGACAAAAATGGTGAACAAAAGAATCAAGAAAACCCTTAAACCCTCCTTCTCACAAGCTTCCACGGAGGATGCTGATAATCAATCGATTGAATCTGGAGCTTTGATTGGATTGACGGTGTTTGCACCGAACGATGATGCTAGTGGGTTTGATTGGTTTACGGTGGAAGATGGGGATTGTGGTGGTGCTAGTGGTGGTTGTGGTGGTGGTGAGTGTGTTTAGAGAGAGATCTAACCTGATTTCGTGGGGATGATGCAGAGAGATGGTGGTGGTGGGGATGATGCGGTGGTGGGGGTGGTGGTTTGTGGCGGCAGGAGGAGAGAGAGAGAAAAAGAGAGAGACGGTAGAGAAGGTGGTGGTAGGTACGGTGGTGGTGGTGATGATACACACTCTGTGCTGCATCTCTGTGAATCTGTGCCGCATCTCTGTGAATCTCGTTTCTGGTTTTGTTCTGGTTTCTCTGTGAATACACACTTTGAGCACATACGATTTATGTTTCAGATCTGAGCACATACGATTTATGTTTCAGATCTGAGATAAGGTCGACTAGATATTGTTGTTGTGTAAAAGAATCGTTTTTTGTTGTAAATTCAGAAAACGAAGAAGAATTTTTTTTTTGATTTGTTGCTGCAGATTGATATTGTTACGACTGAATCTGATTAAGTTGCAGGTTGTAAATTCGTGGTGTTTATGAATCTAAGATTGAAGTTTGTGTGTTCAACATAAATCAAAGTTGAATCAAAACTGTAGGTTTGTTGTGTATTGCATCGAAGAAGAAGAGTGAATTTTGTTAAAGTGCGGCTGCTGTTCTTTCAGTTTAGGGAAGGAAGATGATGAGGTTGAAGATGATGAGGGTGGGGGTGGGTAGTTGGGCGGTGGTTGCAGGGGGTGTGAGAGGGTGGTGGCAGGTGGTGGTGCTTGGCGGCGAGAGGGGGGTGGTGGTGGTTGAAGATGATGAGGTTGAACATGATGAGGTTGAAGAAGATGATGATCTGGGGTTGAGGTTGAAGATGATGATTATCTGGGGTTTTTTATATTTTGGGGTTTTTTATTAAATGAATTGCTTTAAATAAAACATAAATGACCAAAATACCCCTGCACTAAAGGACAAAATAGGCAGCTCTCAATAGTCAAAAATGGGGTTTTTTTTATTTTGGACTAAAATGGCAACAAAATGCAAACCACATGGACCCAGGTGTAATAAGTTTGAGATTTGGACTAAAGTGGCAAAACTGGCCAAACCACAGGGACCAAAATGGCAGTTTACTCTTTAGGCATATAACGGAAACTTGCACATGAATCAAATAACTAATGAACCAAGTTGTATAACCTCAGAGGGTTACACTAATCTATAACCTGGTCCTAATAGAGTTCTAAGGCATTTCTAAAATATGCTACATTAGGTCAGAACTGAAAGTCAAAGCAAAAGTCTACTTTTGCAACTTTCGATTCCGAACCGAGCTTAAACTCAAAATTGTCGGGTTGAACATGCTTAGACATGTTCTTATATTAATTACCAAGTTATACAAGTGATAAAACATGTTTCATGGCTTCTACATTGCTAATTATGCGTTTACTAGAAAATTAGCTTTCTGTTGACTTTTTATAATCAAGTTTGACCCGACAATTGACCTAGTTAGAGTGGGAATCAGAGGGTGCCCTTTTAAGGGTTTATTACCCACATAATTACCAACTCATAGGTACTTTCAATTCGAGAATTGACTGGACCATTAGTGATTAATCACTAAGTTAAACCTTAATTACGACGGTTTGACTTTGGGCCATTAAACTAATTAAAACTGAATTACAGAAGCTAAGATGACTTACAATGGTCCTTAGCACGAGATTAGAACAGAGAAAAGGCTTCTTAAGTGCCAAGAATGCTCCAGAGAGTTAGAACAAGGAAATGTGAAAGTGTGAGTTCATAAAGTTGCAACAATGGGCTTATTTATAGCCATGGAATGATCATGGAGATTGATACAGGTGTTGTGCCAACTCTAGAGATGAAAACAAATGTCAAGGGACGTGTTAGAAGCAGCTAGAGGGTGGCAAACTCGCGGAATTTAGCAAACATGCAAGCTGCCACGTTAAAACAACTTTTGCTGAACTGGCATGCCGTCGCGTCGCGCGACGGCAGAGGGAAAAGTTGGTGGCGTAGCGCCAGCATCCAGCTTATCAGCAATTCAAGTTTCAAAAATGACATTTTCACCCCCTGGACCTTCTAAAGCGTAATTTCTTCCATTTTAAGCACTTTTAACCCATGAAATTTATATTTCTATGATCCATGAGATATAACCAAACATCGTTAGGTCCGGTTTCATTAAATGATAACCGAAAACACAAGTTTTGCCTCGTTGACGCTTCTAACCCTTTAATTACGAAAGTTAGCGTATCTTTCTCATACGATATCAAAACCATCTGAAATTTTTACCACTTATTATTGGGAGTATAATTAATCGTTACAAGGCTCCGGGTTCGCTAAAAGGTCACTCAGAGGTACAACTTAAACATGTTGACACTTTTAACCCTCGCGTCTTGTAAACCTTCACATTCTTCCACAAACGGTTTCATATGCTTCATGATTCATTCGTTTAAGGGTATAAACATCGTGTAGTGTTGTTGAAAGGCATAATTATCAAATGTTGACACTTTGTATCCTTATATACATATACTTTCTTCGTTTGTCAACTTTAGTCCCTCATAATCAACCCGTTACACGTTTAAAGTCCACGACACGTGTCGATACTATATTGGACATGATTTTACGAGGTGTTACATCCTCACCCCCTTAAAAGAAATATTGACCTCGAGATTTACTGAAATAAATGAGGGTACTTCTCTTTCATTGTGGACTCTACCTCCCACGTATACTCGGGACCTATACGGGCATCCCATTTAACCTTTACAATTGGTACCTGCTTCCTTCGAAGCTTCTTCACCTGTCGATCCTTGATCGACAAAGGTTTCTCGACAAACTTCAGGCTCTCATCTATGTGCACATCCGTATGCGGTATGACTAGTGATTCATCAGCTAGACATTTCTTCAGATTGCAGATGTGGAATACATTATGAATACCACTGAGCTATTCAGGAAAATTTAACTTATAAGCCACTGTTCCGACGCATTCGATGATCTCGAATGGTCCTATATATCTTGGGCTTAACTTGCCTTTCTTGCCAAATCGCATTACCCCTTTCCAGGGTGATAATTTTAGTAACACTTTGTCACCAACCTTGAATTTTAGAGGTTTACACCTTTTATCCGCGTAGCTTTTCTGCCTATCCCTGGCAGCTTTGAGACGATCTCTTATCTGTACAATCTTGTCTGTCGTCTCCAGGACTATATCAGGTCCTGTGAGTTGGACATCTCCAACTTCTGCCCAACAAACGGGCGTTCTGCACTTTCTTCCATACAAAGCTTCAAAAGTTGCAGCTTGAATACTGGAATGATAGCTATTATTATATGAAAATTCGATCAATGGAAGATAATTATCCCAACTTCCACCCAGATCAATAACACAAGCTCGTAGCATATCTTCGAGTGTCTGAATAGTATGCTCACTTTGACCATATGTCTGAGGATGATATGCAGTGCTGAAATTTAATCGAGTGCCTAGGGATTGCTGAAAGCTTTTCCAGAAATGCGATATATACCTCGTATCCCTATCAGAGATGATAGACACTGGCACTCCGTGGAGAGATACAATCTCATCCACGTATAGCTGAGCTAACTTATCTGAGCTGCGTGTTCACTTAATAGGTAAGAAGTGGGCTGACTTAGTCAGTCTATCCACTATAACCCAAATAGTATCATTTCCTCGCTTTGTCTTTGGCAACTTGGTGATAAAATCCATAGTCACCATTTCCCATTTCCAGGTGGGAAGTTCCGGCTGTTGTAGCAGACCTGACGGCTTCTGGTGTTCAGCTTTAACTTGCGCGCACGTCAAACATTTGGCTTCTGGTGTTTAGCTGTCTTTTTGCTTCTTTTTTTAATTTGAGCTCCTTTAATCCTGAAAATACAAAAGGAAGACAAAAACACACTTTTTCCAACATTAGTACTAAAAAAGGGTTAGTTTATGTCACAATTGATGTAATTTATATGTTGCATTTTGCACACATCAAATACCCCCACACTTGAATCTTTGCTTGTCCTCAAGCAAAACTCTTTATAATGTGGCTTTACACTCCCAAATGGAATGGGTAGAAGAGAAGGTTTTTGGGCTTGTCATAGAGTGTCGGGATTTCCAAGATTCTTTATTAAGTTTTATTTTTATTTATTTACAATCCTATTCGTCATGATTTATTTAAAACTTTTCATAAGATAAATTACTTATTAGGGCATAACATGCCTCTTTAAAATTCTATTTATATACAAGTTCACATACCTCACGGGGATCACTCAACACTCGGCCGAAAATGTATTTTAGTGGATCACTCGAGAGAGGCATGGAACTTACTCCTACCATAGGCTTGCCAAGCAATCAATCCTCCTCCTTTTTAACTATATACCTTTGTAAATATCAAGAGGACTTTTGGGGTGAAGGGTTAGGCTTGGGTTAAAGGTAGGTGGTTGGGTTAGTGGTTAGTGAAAGGGCGAAAAGCGTAACAAGCGTCGGTTTTCGTAAGACTTTTGATTTTTGCAACTTTTATTTTGATGAAGCTTTTATTCAAACAAAGTTATTTTTGATAAACTTGTTTGTTTATTTCTCTTTTGCTTCATCATCAACAATTTTTTTTTTTTGGAAAGTCATACGAAATACCGAGCTTGTTACTAAAATAAAAAGGTTAAAAATAAAAAGGGTTTTGGTGGGTGAAAAGGTGTTTGGTTTGGGTTATGAAATGAAAAGGTTTAGGCTCAAAGGGGTTAACTAGGGGGATTTTGGGTAGGTGGTAAAAAAAAAGAAAAATAACGGTGTTGAAAGAAAAAGGGTTAGTGATGCGTGTGAAGTGTGTATATAAGTTTAAGTATATTTTAAGCCCTTTTACACTTTCTTTAGCGAAGTTTTAAATTTATAAAACACGATATTTACTAACACTAGACACACATATGGGCAAGTGCACCCATCGTGAGCGTAGTATAGTGTTGGTAAGATACCGAGGTCGTCCAAGGACACGAGAGCTTTTAGTACCGGTTTATCCTCAACGTCTAATCAAATCAAAAAAGTTAGAAAAAGGTTTTAAACTAGAAAAAATAAAAACTAACTAAAATGCTGAAAAATAAAAACAAAAATAAAAACAGATAGACAAGATGAATCACTTGGCTCCGACTCGTGTTTAGTGTAACCTTTGATTATTTTCGCACTTTTGCACTTTTTAAGAGATTATCTTAGTTATTGTAGTAGGCCCCTCTTTTGAAGGTGACGTTACCCTCAACCCATTAGTTTGAGTCAGCAAGGATACAATCCTAAAGGGTCGGATTATTGAAAGATACTTAATTAAGTTATTAATGCATAATGTGGTAGGCCCCTCTTTTGAAGGCGACGTTACCCTCGGCTAAGTAGTCGGAGTCAGCAGGGATACAGTCCTAAGTAGCCGGGTTAAAATTTTAATAGTAGTTTAACTTATGAGGGGATCAAAGAGTTTGGACCCCCGCCATCCAATACCGTTAAGTATTGAAGGAGGTCCTACTAAATTTGACCTAGGTCCTTTGCAGGATCTATACACAGAACAATGGTAAGACTCTTACCAAACCGTTCCCTTAACCCCCGACCAGGTAGCCAACATACCTCCATATAGACCGTGGAGATATGAATGGTGAAAATCTTTTATTTTATATAGACAGTAAAATAATGCCAAGACACCACGGACAAACGATAAGGAAGAATCACCTTCAACATAAGAAACTAGTTATTAAAGTCATTAATACATAACCAAGTAAAAAGTGCGAAAAGATTAAAAATAAAAAGTATTACACTAGACACTTTGTCTTCACCAAGTGATGTAAGAGACTTAGGCAAACATGGCCTTGGTTGTCAAGAACTCTTACGATCAATCTTGGATCCCGAGACGACTCACACACTCTATGATGGACAATGGATAATGGTGGTGGATGATGGTGTTATGGTGGTGGTGGGTGGTGGGTGAAGTGTGAGAGAGGTAGTGTGTCAAGGGATGGTTTGAGCTTGAGCCAAGCACTCCTATTTATAGGCTGAATAGAAGCTCGGGCACGGCCCCGTGTCCAGTGGGCACGGCCCCGTGTCCACATCCTTCTCTGTCTTCATTAATTGCTCGTATCTGTATTAGTTGACCACGGCCCCGTGTCCGCTGGGCACGGCCCCGTGTGCAGAAGCATATCTGTACTATCAAGATTTGCCTGGATTCTGCGAATCTTATAGTTGACCACGGCCCCGTGTTCGCTGAGCATGGCCCCGGGTGGGCGATGGAAGCTTCTACAACTTTGTCTTTTATGCTGACACTTGGGCACGCCCCCGTGCTCATTGAGCACGGGGTGTGTTCAGCCTTCTGTTCTCTTGTTTTGCTTGGGAAGATGCTTTCGGGGAGGTCGGGCATGCCACGTTTGTTCCTTTTCTTGTATTTATGTTAGATTTAGCTGCCTTTTTGCTTCTTTTGTTAATTTAAGCTCATTTAATCCTGAAAATACAAAAGGAAGACAAAAACATACTTTTTCCAACATTAGTACTAAAAAAGGGTTAGTTTTATGCCACAATTGATGTAATTTATATGTTGCATTTTGCACACATCAAATACCCCCACACTTGAATCTTTGCTTGTCCTCAAGCAAAACTCTTTATAATGTGGCTTTACACTCCCAAGTGGAATGGGTAGAAGAGAAGGTTTTTGGGCTTGTCATAGAGTGTCGGGATTTCCAAGATTCTTTATTAAGTTTTATTTTTATTTATTTACAATCCTATTCGTCATGATTTATTTAAAACTTTTCATAAGATAAATTACTTATTAGGGCATAACATGCCTCTTTAAAATTCTATTTATATACAAGTTCACATACCTCACGGGGAATCACTCAACACTCGGCCGAAGATGTATTTTAGTGAATCACTCGAGAGCGGCATGGAACTTACTCCTACCAAAGGCTTGCCAGGCAATCAATCCTCCTCCTTTTTAACTATATACCTTTGTAAATATCAGGAGGACTTTTGGGTGAAGGGTTAGGCTTGGGTTAAAGGTAGGTGGTTGGGTTAGTGGTTAGTAGAAAGGGCGAAAAGCGTAAAAAGCATCGGTTTTCGTAAGACCTTTTTTTTTTTGCAGTTTTTATTTTGATGAAGCCATAATTCAAACAAAGTTATTTTTGATGAACTTGCTTGTTTTTATTTCTTTTGCTTCATCATCAACATATATATATATATATATATCTGAAAGTCATACGAAAAACCGAGCTTGTTACTAAAATAAAGGGTTAAAAATAAAAAGGTTTTGGTGGGTGAAAGGGTGTTTGGTTTGGGTTAAGAAATGAAAAGGTTTAGGCTCAAAGGGGTTAACTAGGGGGATTTTGGGTAGGTGGTAAAAAAAAGAAAAATAATGGTGTAGAAATAAAAAGGGTTAGTCCTAATGCCTCCATCATTTACTTACTCGGGTTTAAGTTGGTAAGGACCGAGAATGTATCGTCGTGGCAAGTTCTAGAGTTGTAAGAACCAAGCGGCTATTCACACAAGAAACGAAAAATGAGCATTTAATTTAAAGATATGTATTTGTATGCTCAATAAAGGCTCAAAACTCACTTTTGTGGGAATGGGTTTTTTATGTGATCAAGTATATATAATTAAATTTTAACTAAGCTTGTCATGCCTTTTCATAATTTTCTTATGTTGGTTCTTTTTATCACGACGCTATCAGTTGTAAATTTGTAAAAATATAACCTTTTTAGAATTTTGAAATTCCCAAATTAAACCTAGACAAGTAAAAAAATGAAAATTATTTGAAAAAAATTTGGGGTGATTAGCGGTTCCAATAGAGTTTTGTGTAAGGCTTGTAGTTAGGACTTGCAAGATTCAAGGTTTTAGCATCCCCCCCCCCCCACACACACTTAAATTACACATTGTCCTCAATGTGTCACAAAAATAAGTTTTTAGGTTGATTGAATGTGTAAAAAGGTGTGAAAAAGCAAAAATTTGTGTTACTGGGCACTGGACACGGCCCCGTGTTCAAGTGCCAGTAACAAAATTGAAAAAGAGAAATAGAAGTCTGGACACGGGGGCGTGTTGGGTGAACACGGCCCGTGTCCAGTTTACCTGAACTGGGTATTTTCTGCAGACTGTGCAGCACGGGGCCGTGCTGGGCGGACACGGCCCGTGCTGAACTTACTGTTAATGAAGAAAGTTGTCGGATGGCCCTGTTTTCCTGCATGGGGTGCTGGTTCCAGTTTCCCTTGTTATTCTTTGCCATCCTGAGTGTGTTTTATTTGTTTCAACACCATCCAAACACCAGTTTAACTAAAACCATCATTCATTAAGTCATAGAGAGAATTACATAGTAGTCCTAGAAAACAGAAAACAAAGTAGAAAATAAAAGTTAATGGTCCTAAATTAGATAGGTCAAGTGATACGTAAAATCATCCTAAGGAGTTCTACTTCTACAATAAGAACCAAAATTCCAGAAATAGTCTTCCGGTATCTAAAAGTCTTGTAGAACTCCGAGCCGAGGGGCGTTAAAGCCATTCTTCTATCTCTCTTGGGAGGAAGAAGGCAGCGTCATTCTCTTCAACATCTTGTGGAGGAGGAGCGACACCAACCGGAACCCCTTGTAGTACTTCCCGAGGGGGCTCCGGATGCATGGCGTACCACTCGGCCGGTATGATGACTTCAGGAACCACATTCCATGCCCTTTAGGTAATGATTGGTAACAAAGGAGGAGAAGCGAGAATGTTCAACCTTTGGTGCAAAAGGTTGACCTCTCGAAGACATCCTTCTAGTCCCACCATCAAATGATTAATACGGTCAACCAATGCCTCTTCCACCCCTGTCATTTCATCAAGGGCCTCTCTTAAGGCGTAAACATAGTTTACAAGAGAATCTTCAACCGTTGATGACCTTCTCCCTTGTCGGTTGTTTCTGGAGTGTGATGAAGATGTTCCGCTAGTCTGCTCGCCATTCTAGGATGGTATGCGAGAATATTCCCCAAATCTCTGTCCCTTGAATGGTTCAAATGTGCAGGATTCTTGGCTGCATTTATAGAAAACGACAATATGCTGCACACGTTCAGGGGGAATCCTGACACATTTTGTCCGTATTCTGACACGAAATCAGACGGGAATCTTTGAGTGGACACGGGGGCGTGTTGACCTGGACACGGCCCCGTGTCTAGAAGCTGTCTTATGGAGTTTGTCTAATCTTTAAGGAACTTTTCCGGATCGGGTGGTTCCTTACTGGATGGAACAACCCCAAAGTGCCTAAGATACCTTAATTGCTATAGATTAAGATGAGAACGCAAAAGGTTTTCGGTGAGGGTGATTCCTATGCTATATGTAGGTGGACAAGTCCAACCCTTTCCCGGGCTCTCGTTAAAGAAGGTGTATGCCGAATCGCTCAGGTCTATGTATGCATCGAACGAAGTCGATGGGGAGTCCTTCACGGCACAATCGACACAGGGACGCGTTCAAGTTCTCACTAGAGTTAGAAGTATCATCGGGAACAACGAAGTTGTTTGAATGCGATCCCAACACTTCTTCTTGGTTATCGTTTTGAGATAAATTATTGAAATCTATCCTAAGTTCTTTTAACCAATTAAGAATTAGATCTTCTAATTGAAATAGTTCATCAAGAAGCATTTCTTCTAGAAATTCCGGTTGAGAGCATTTAAGGGAGAGATAAGGATTATTTTTACTTTCGCCCCTTAAGGATATAAGGAAACGATGGGTCTATATAGTGGGGCTTATAATTTAGAAAATAGCATTCTAATTCCTTATGGGAACCACCACATATTTGACACCACGTACCATAAGATTGCCGAAAGTAAAAAATATCAGTATCACTCATGTTTGTGTCAGAAATTACCAACCGTCGGGATCTTACGGTTCTGTTTTCAGTAACTGAATCTTGGGCACGAGGCGTGTTGAGTGGGCATGGCCCCGTGTTCAGCTTACTGTCTGACTTAAAACAGGATTTCCAGTTCCAATGATTGGGCACGGGGCGTGTTCAGCGGGCACGGCCCGTGCTGAGTTCTACAGAAGCTGAAAAACTAAGAAAAATCCTAAAAAAATAGAAAAATAAGAAAAAAAACGATTAGGCCGCTGATTCCTAACTTTCTTAAAATCCTTGTGTCCCCGGCAACGGCGCCAAAAACTTGATGCGTGTGAAGTGTGTATATAAGTTTAAGTATATTTTAAGCCCTTTTACACTTTCTTTAGCCAAGTTTTAAATTTATAAAACATGATATTTACTAACACTAGACATACATATGGGCAAGTGCAACCATCATGAGCGTAGTATAGTGTTGGTAAGATACCGAGGTCGTCCAAGGACACAAGAGCTTTTAGTACCGGTTTATCCTCAACGTCTAATCAAATCAAAAAGGTTAGAAAAAGGTTTTAAACTAGAAAAAATAAAAACTAACTAAAATGCTGAAAAATAAAAACAGATAGACAAGATGAATCACTTGGCTTCGACTCGTGTTTAGTGTAACCTTTGATTATTTTCGCACTTTTGCACTTTTTAAGAGATTATCTTAGTTATTGTAGTAGGCCCCTCTTTTGAAGGTGACGTTACCCTCAACCCAGTAGCTTGAGTCAGCAAGGATACAATCCTAAAGGGTCGGATTATTGAAAGATAATTAATTAAGTTATTAATGCATAATGTGGTAGGCCCCTCTTTTGAAGGCGACGTTACCCTCGGCTAAGTAGTCTGAGTCAGCAGGGATACAGTCCTAAGTAGCCGGGTTAAAATTTTAATAGTAGTTTAACTTATGAGGGGATCAAAGAGTTTGGACCCCCGCCATCCAATACCGTTAAGTATTGAAGGAGGTCCTACTAAATTTGACCCAGGTCCTTTCCAGGATCTATACACTGAACAATGGCAAGACTCTTACCAAACCGTTCCCTTAACCCCCGACCAGGTAGCCAACATACCTCCATATAGACCGTGGAGATATGAATGGTGAAAATCTTTTATTTTATATAGACAGTAAAATAATGCCAAGACACCACGGACAAACGATAAGGAAGAATCACCTTCAACATAAGAAACTAGTTATTAAAGTCATTAATACATAACCAAGTAAAAAGTGCGAAAAGATTAAAAATAAAAAGTATTACACTAGACACTTTGTCTTCACCAAGTGATGTAAGAGACTTAGGCAAACATGGCCTTGGTTGTCAAGAACTCTTACAATCAATCTTGGATCCCGAGACGACTCACACACTCTATGATGGACAATGGATGATGGTGGTGGATGATGGTGTTATGGTGGTGGTGGGTGGTGGGTGAAGTGTGAGAGAGGTGGTGTGTCAAGGGATGGTTTGAGCTTGAGCCAAGCACTCCTATTTATAGGCTGAACAGAAGCTCGGGCACGGCCCCGTGTCCACATCCTTCTCTGTCTTCATTAATTACTCTTGTCTGTATTAGTTGACCACGGCCCCGTGTCCGCTGGGCACGACCCCATGTGCAGAAGCATATCTGTACTATCAAAATTTGCCTGGATTCTGCGAATCTTATAGTTGACCACGGCCCTGTGTCCGCTGAGCATGGCCCCGTGGTGGGCGATGGAAGCTTCTACAACTTTGTCTTTTATGCTGACACTTGGGCACGCCCCCGTGCTCATTGAGCACGGGGCGTGTTCAGCCTTCTGTTCTCTTGTTTTGCTTGGGAAGATGCTTTTGGGGAGGTCGGGCATGCCACGTTTGTTCCTTTTCTTGTATTTATGTTAGATTTAGCTGCCTTTTTGCTTCTTTTGTTAATTTGAGCTCATTTAATCCTGAAAATACAAAAGGAAGACAAAAACATACTTTTTCCAACATTAGTACTAAAAAGGGTTAGTTTTATGCCACAATTGATGTAATTTATATGTTGCATTTTGCACACATCAGTTAGTCCTAATGCCTCCATCATTTACTTACTCGGGGTTAAGTTGGTAAGGACCGGGAATGTATCGTCATGGCAAGTTCTAGAGTCGTAAGAAACCAAGCGGCTATTCACACAAGAAACGAAAGATGAGCATTTAATCTAAAGATGTGTATTTTTATGCTCAATAAAGGCTCAAAACTCACTTTTTGTGGGAATAGGTTTTTTATGTGATCAAGTATATATAATCAAATTTTAACTAAGCTTGTCATGCCGTTTCGTAATTTTCTTATGTTGGTTCTTTTTATCACGACGCTATCGGTTGTAAATTTGTAAAAATATAACCTTTTTAGAATTTGAAATTCTCGATTTAAACCTAGACAAGTAAAAAAAATGAAGTGATTAGCGGTTCCAATAGAGTTTTGTGTAAGGCTTGTTATTAGGACTTGCAAGATTCAAGGTTTTAGCATCCTCCCCACACTTAAATTACACATTGTCCTCAATGTGTCCCAAAAATAAGTTTTTAGGTTGATTGAATGTGTAAAAAGGTGTGAAAAAGCAAAAATTTGTGTTACTGGGCGCTGGACACGACCCCGTGTCCGATGGACACGACCCCGTGTTCAGGTGCCAGTAATGAAAACTTACAGAAGGTGGACACGGGGGCGTGTTTAATGGGCACGACCCCGTGTCTGGCAAAAGTCTGCAGATTTTAAACAAACAGCAGGTCTGGGGAATTGGGCACGGGGGCGTGTCGGCTGGACACGACCCCGTGTAGACAATCTGCAAGGTTGAAAAACAGGTTTCTGGCTCCGGTTTTCTTGTCCCGGCTTTAGTAGCACTAATGTTTAGTGCTCTAAGCCTCGTATGTACCTGTTTTATCAATAAACACTACACCAAACCATAGCAAACATCCTAATTTACCAAGTTCAACATCCATGTCAACAAAGTTAAAAGAAAAACAAATGCAGAAAATAAAAAGGGTTAAAAGAAAGTAAATTGTTCAACACTCGGCACGCAGGCCGGAAATTGTTCAAGATAAAAGGGGGTTAACCTGTGGGATCACCAACCAACCGCTTCTGCCTCCGCTCCTCCTGCCTAGTCCATGTCCTCGTCCTCATCATCATCATCTCCTCCACCGTGCCCCGCAATGTACTCCCGGATATTTCCAATATCATCTTGGATATCGAATATGTTTCTCTCGATTGCTCCAACCCGGTTGTACGTGTTGCTCACCATGTTATAGGTGTTCCTGGTGCACATGAGGTTTTCCTGCAATAAATCATGTAAACTTTGGAAGTTAGGAAAACCGCCTCCTGAGGAGGATTGGCCCGGATCACCATGGGGCTGGTACTGGTACTGATGATGTTGTGGAGCGTGAAGGACGAGTGCCTCTTGCGGGTTCCACGCATGCCCTTGCATCCTTTGGAAGCTAACTGTCCCGTCTTCAGCCTCATAAATTAGGTTCATTGAGCGGCAAATGTGTATGTCCACTCTTCCCGACCATGGGCTCATTTCGAAGGACCTAGATATGTTCGTGAAGCGCTTGAAGAGACGGTATACCCACCCCCCGAAGAAGATAGGGGTTGGTGAAGTAGCAAGCCGGTTCAGATGCATGTTACGGAGCAAGAGGAACGGAACATCGAGGTGTCTTCGGTTATGGATGCAGTGGAGGACAACCAAATCTCTTAACCCAACAACGCCACCGCTATCATGCCTTTGGCTAAGAGAGTAGCCGAGGAGCCTATGGATGTATCGGTAGAGCGGGTCCCTCAACTTAGTGCTCTTAGTGCTGCTCGGATTGTAGTGCCCTTCACCAATCTGAGCCCATGCGGCTTGGCGATCATTCTCATCTATCTCTCGCATCCCTTCGATATTCTCCTCATTACCCGCATCTTCCTCCGCATACAGCCCGATTATCGACCCAAATTGTGCCATTGAAATCGAGTACCTAGTTCCACCACATCGGAATGCTACCCCATCATTGTCAAATGGGTCGCACCTTGAATTGAACGTGAAGGTGCTATAGAATTCCATAGTGCATTCGTGGACTGATCTGAGTTGAGTGGTTAGGGCGACTCTTAGTGGTTCGGTGACTAGGTTGTTGAAGCGGTCAAGTTGGTTCACCAATGCTAACAAATCCATGCATGCTTGTCTTGGGTATTCTTCCGGTCTTATTTGAAGTACCTCGTATCTAGCCCTAGCATCGAGCTCATTTGCGTTGAACCTCATGAACTTCCTTGACATCTGAAAGAATACACCAAAAGTTAGCATGAAACAGTGGAGTTTTCGGACAAAACTGCAAACAGCGTGCTGGACACGACCCCGTGTTCAGCGGACACGGCCCCGTGTCCAGGCGTCTGTTACTCAAAAACATCATTTTTCGAACCGGTTTCGAAAACTTGAAAATTTTTGGTCCAATAGGTGCGGTTTCCCCCGAAAATGAAACCCCAAATGCCGTTTTTCCCAAAACAACCCGTTTGCCCATTCAATTTTATCTTTTTCGGTTAAAAAATAAGGGTTTGGGGTTTTTGTGAGAAATCGGGCGAATCTTTGAACAATACAAGTGGATTTACTTCCTATAACACTTATCTAACTAAATGCTAACATATTTAAGCAAAAATTTGAGGTTCGATCCGGATGTAGTTCAAGAACCCTAGATTTTCCCCAAATTTTTGAAGTTTTAACTACATGTAAATGCTAAATCTAACTACTAATGGTGATAGAATCATACCTTGATGTTGTTAGAATGATAGGAGACGTCAAAAATCTGCAGAAAATCGCCTCGAACCAGAGCGTTTTCGGGGAAACGGGGCGTGTGGAATGGTGTAACTGTTATGAAAAAAGGGGATTTATCCCGACAGTCGCGCGGACACAGCCCCGTGTCCAGCGGACACGGCCTCGTGCCGAGCAAAGTTTAAATTTTTTTTAGTGCTCGTGTGAATGCCCTCATTTCCCAAAAATTTTGGTTAGAAAACTTACCGATTTAGATGTCGTCCCAATTGTTCGTAACTTACCAGGTATGATGTTGATGCTTTCATTCGTCGACCGTTTGAAGCGAGATTTCTTCCTCTTCATCCTCAATGAATCCGTGATAGAGTTTTAGCCATTGGCCATTGACTTTGAATGGAATTCCATTCCGAGATTTAATTTCTACTGCACCGTGTGGGAAAATATGGGTTATGGAAAAAGGTCCTGACCACCTAGACTTTAATTTACCAGGAAACAATCGAAGTCGTGAATTAAACAAAAGAACTTGATCTCCTACTCGAAATTCATTAGGTTTAATATGTTTGTCATGCAAGTTTTTCATTCTTTCCTTGTAAATTTCGGAGTTTAAGTATGCATAATTCCTAAGTTCGTCTAATTCATTTAATTGACAAAATCGATTTTTACCAGCAAATTCTAAATCTAAGTTTACATTTTTAATTGCCCAGTAGGCTTTGTGTGCAATTTCTACTAGCAAGTGACAACTTTTTCCATAGACGAGCTTATATGGGGTTGTACCTATTGTTGTTTTATAAGCAGTTCGAAAAGCCCATAAAGCATCATCTAATTTATCGGCCCATTCCTTTTTATTTAACCCTACGGTTTTTTTAAGTATTCGTTTTAAACCTCTATTAGTCACTTCGGCTTGTCCGTTTGTTTGAGGGTGATATGCTGTTGAGACCCGGTGATAGACCCCATATCTTGTTAAATTTTTTTCAAGTTGATGGTTGCAAAAATGGGTACCTCTATCACTTATTAACGCTTTAGGTGTGCCAAAACGAGAGAATAATTTTTTCAGAAATCTTACCATGACTCTTCCATCGTTTGTTGGAAGTGCCTCAGCCTCGGCCCATTTAGACAAGTAATCTACTGCCACAAGTATATATTTGTTTCCTTTTGACGGTGGGAAAGGTCCCATAAAGTCGAGTCCCCACACATCAAAAATTTCACAAACAAGAATGCCATTTTGTGGCATTTCGTTTTTGGAAGAAATATTACCTGTTCTTTGGCAAGCATCGCAAGTCTTGACAAGACTTTAGGTGTCTTTATAAATGGTCTGCCAATAAAATCCTGAATCAAATACCTTTCGTGCGGTACTAGCGGCACCATGATGTCCTCCGTATGGACCTTTATGACAATGGTGGAGAATTCTTCGTGCTTCGCTACCATGTACGCATCGTCGGATAAGTTGGTCGGCACACATTTTGAAAAGATATGGATCTTTCCAAAAATAATGTTTCACATTGGCAAAGAATTTTTTTCTTTGATGATGTGGCCAACCTTTTGCGACTATACCGCTAGCTAGATAGTTAGCATAGTCGGTGTACCATGGCTCTTCTTTGTATTCCACCATTTCTAGGGACTCCGTTGGAAATTTTTCGTTGATTTGCTCATCCCTAGTTGCCTCCAAAGCTGGGTCTTCTAAGCGTGAAAGATGATCTGCCGCGGTATTTTCTGCTCCTCTTTTGTCTTTGATTTCAATATCAAATTCTTGGAGGAGTAGAATCCACCGAATCAAACGTGGTTTTGCGTCCTGCTTTTTGAAGAGATATCGAATGGCTGCATGATCTGTATAGACTATAGTTTTAGAAAGAACAAGATAAGAATGAAATTTATCAAAAGCAAATACCACAGCTAGTAATTCTTTTTCAGTTGTTGTGTAATTTTCTTGTGCATCGTTAAGTGTTTTACTAGCATAATAAATTGGGTGGAAATGCTTTTCTTTCCTTTGTCCCAAGACAGCTCCAACTGCAAAGTCACTTGCATCACACATGATTTCGAAAGAAAATTTCCAATCAGGCGCTATCATGATAGGTGCATTGACTAGCATTTCCTTTAGGGTTAGAAATGCTTGATTGCAATCCTTGTCAAAGATGAAAGGGGCATCTTTTTCAAGTAATTTTGTTAGAGGCCTTGAAATTTTAGAAAAGTCCTTGATAAACCGCCTATAAAATCCGGCATGCCCTAGGAAACTTCTGATAGCTCTAACGGAGGATGGGGGTGGTAATCTAGAAATGGTGTCTATTTTGGCTCGATCCACCTCCATTCCTTCGCTTGAGATTTTATGACCGAGTACTATTCCCTCTGTTACCATGAAATGGCATTTTTCCCAGTTAAGGGCGAGGTTAGTTTCCTCACATCGGGATAGCATTCGTTCAAGGTTATCGAGGCATTGGTCGTATGAATCCCCTCGTCCATGAAGACTTCCATTGTCTTTTCTATCATGTCATGGAAGATGGCTACCATGCAACGTTGGAATGTTGCGGGGGCATTACATAGACCAAATGGCATGCGTCGATAAGCAAAAGTTCCATAGGGACATGTGAAGGTTGTCTTTTCTTGGTCTTCGGGTGCTATCGGGATTTGAAAGTAACCTGAAAAACCATCCAAGAAACAGTAAAATTTATGACCGGATAATCTTTCTAACATTTGATCAATAAAGGGCAAAGGAAAGTGATCTTTCCTTGTTACCTCATTTAATCGTCTATAATCTATACATACTCTCCATCCTGTGACGGTTCTCGTTGGTATTAATTCATTCTTTTCGTTAGTTATTACCGTCATACCTCCTTTCTTTGGAACTACTTGAACGGGACTTACCCAAGGACTATCGGAGATAGGATAAATAAATCCGGCGTCAAGTAATTTGATGACTTCGTTTTTAACCACTTCTTGAACATTTGGATTTACTCGACGTTGTGGTTCTATTACTGATTTGTAGTCATCATTCATTAAAATTTTGTGCGTGCACATGGAAGGACTTATTCCTTTAATGTCTACAAGCTTCCAAGCGATTGCATTTTTGTGTTTTTTCAAAAGACTAATTAATTTTTCTTTTTCTAAACTATCTAATTTAGATGAAATAATTACATGTAATTTACCATCTTTGTCTAGAAAAGCATATTCCAAACATTTTGGAAGTTCTTTGAGCTCAAGAGGTGGGTCTTTAGGAGACTCCTTATTTGGTTGCTTAATTTGATCAAGAACTTTAAAAGTTTGTTCTATGGCGACCTCTTCTTCAACAAACTGGTCAAACTTTTCACTTGTATCGGGTGGTTCATCTTCATCTTCAATTAGGGGGTCATTATTGCCGAATGGATATTTCATTGACCGCTCAAGATCGACACTCTTTTTAAATGCCCCTAATTGAAGAGGTAGATTGTTGAACTTCCGGTTTTTCAAAGCTTCGTGAGTTTTAACAAAGGGTCGTCCCAACACTAGAGGAGCGTCATCGAGGATGACAAAGTCAGTTGGGATTACCATTTGATTAGTTTGAACCAAGACATCCTCAACTATACCGATTGATTTTATTACCTTCCGATTAGATAGAAAAATGGGTATTTGAAGTGGAGAAAAATCACTAATACTTAATTTTTCGAAAATGTAGTTAGGCATTATGTTAACACAAAGATCTTTATCGATTGTGACATCACTAATAAACGAATTTTGAAAGAAACATGGAACCGGTGTAATGTTAATTTCAAATGGGTCTTCTTTTATTAGCGAGGTTTGATCGTTAGTTAACTTAACGCTTACTGTTTCGTCAATTTTAGTGTTAGTGTTTAACTCTTTTAAAAACTTAGCATGAGTGGGAATTAAACAATGATTTTCAAAAGAAGGTGACAAGAGATTAATTTCTTCAAAATTAGACTCTTCTTGAATTTTAACGTTAACGGACTCACCTTTTTCGTTGTTTAACTCATGTGTTGGTTTTTCACCTATTTGTTCTTCCAT
>JARYGA010036022.1:0-35613 GCA_030545235.1 Helianthus tuberosus | reverse complement strand
TCTTTTTGTCCCTGAGAAAGTTTCACTTTCTTTTCTTGAACTTTAGGTTCTTGAACCTTCTGTTCTTTGGGCTTGACATTGACTGGTTTCTTCACATGCTTCTGAGATTCAGCCCTCGATCTTCTCATTGATCCCATTGAACAATCTCTAGCAATATGGCCAATGATGTTGCAGTTAAAACATCTCCTTGAATCAAACCTCCAACTCTGGCAGTTAACAGCAATGTGTCCTTGATAACCGCATCTGTAACACACCCTGTTATCGTACCAATCACCATTTTCAATCCAAACATTCAGATCAAAGCACTGTTTGGCTTGGTGATAATCTTTCCTCATCTTGTTTGCTGGATTTGGCTTTTGAGCACTGTGGTCCGACCTGCATCACTTATTACTAACAATTTTTGAGTTTTGATTTTCCAATTTTTGTGGCTTTTTATCACGATTGGATGATTGAACTGATGAGCTTTTATTTTCTTTTTGAACATTTTTCGATTTTTTATCCTTTTGTTTTTGTTCCACATTCTTCTTTACAGGTTTTTGCGTTGAGCATTCACCTTTCTCAGTAGAATGTAGAACAGTTTCTTGAAATTTTTCTTTTAATTTCAAAAATATTTTTCTTTTTTCAATATCATCATCAGTTTTCTCATCACAATCTTCAACTTTGACTTTGTCAAAGTTTGTGACATTGTCACTTATTGGAACTGAATTAACTGGTTTTGGGCAAGGAATAGCTGAAGTATTCACAAAAACCTTCAACTTTTCTTCCCATTCCCTGATTTTACCTTCTAACTCTTTGATTTTCTTTTGAGCACATTCAGCTTCTTTTTCAAGTCGAATAATCGTCTGAAGATGAGAATTTATCATTTGTTGCTTTTCAATGTCATTTTTGCTAAAAACAGATCTCCCATCTTCAAGAATTTTTATTTGACTTTGAAATTCTTTTTCAATTTTTGATTTTTCATTTCCAAAACCTTTAATTTTATCTTCAAAAATTTTTCCATTTTCTTTCAACTTCTTGTTTTCTGATGTCAAACTGTTCAAGTCATTTAACAGTTTAACATTTTCAGATTTTTGCTTCTCACAAATTTCCTGCAAAATAAGAATCTGTTTAACATCAGCTTGCTTCTCGTCCTTCAACCTTTTGACTTCCAATGTCAAACTTTCCACATCTTTCAAGATTTTGCCATTGTCAGCTTCAAGTTTTTCTGATTCTTCATTCTTTGTAACTTGCTCTATCTCTGTTTTGTATGTTCCTGCACAAAAGATTTTAACAAAGTCAAGAGGATTCATATTCTCATCAATATAACAACCCCTCTTCATATCGTATTTCATAACATCTTTTGCACTAAGACACACATAGACTCTTTTGTTCAGTTCTACAACCACATCCAAACTTAATTTTCTCAAATTATTTTCTATCCTATTCAACAACTCTTTCTTTTTCTCTTCATTATCATATCTATGTGTTGTAAGTTTACTGATGAATTTACTTAAAGATAATTTTGAAAAACTAGAATTCTTTCTTAGATTTTCCAAAAAATCATTCCATTCAGCTGGTAATCCATTAGCAAACTTTGATACTCTTTCAGCTTCTGATATCATTATCTGGTTTTCTTTCAAATGGTCAATCAAACAGTCAAATCTCTTCTCCAAATCAACTAATTTCTCATCTTTCTTACACAGAAAACATTCGAACCGGTTAGCCCAAACATTCTTGGACAAATCTTGATAATGACTACTGAAATATCCTCGATACCAATCATTTATCCTTTCAAGATAATGGTTTTCTTTTTCATCAAAGATCTCTTCCATTTTTCAAATAGTCCAGACAAATTTCCTTCAAAACACACTTTCAATTGTTCGAGTATGAAGTGGGCTGCACTTGACTGTGATTGAGCCGAACAATTTCACCAAAGCTAATTGGGCCGCACTTTTGATTACTTTTATTTGATTAATGATTGAGCCAAAACCTTGAACAAAAATATAATCACATGGGCCGAACACTTTATCAGATTCACATGCAAAAGCCTGATAACTTTTAAATGATACTTGATTCAATTTGGCCGCATATATGAATCACGTGGGCTAACACTGCAAATCACATGTATCCATTTAAAGACTTGACCGACTTGATCACGTGGACTGATCTCATGCAAATTCTGAATGTGATTTATATCATGCCAACAACATTAATAAACGTATTCACATGATTGGGCCGCTAATTCCACTAATCCGACAATTTTAAATTTCAATCCATGCAACCTTGAACGGACCAACTCGATGCACTTTATCACATGCAATTCTTGAATAACTCATGATTTCTAGTCCCAAAGTACTGACACCATTAAAACTTTCACATGCAAACTAACAACCTCGTCAAATATTTCACAATACACAATGCACTTTCAAACAGTTCACAATTTAAAGTTTTGGAGCAGAATCAGACTTTGGTAACTATGAGCGGAATCAGAATGATCTATGAGCGAAATCTCTCAACTTATGTGACCTTTGGAGCGAAATCCCATGATATGATGTCATAAAAGTGAAATCAGGACTGACACAAAAGCGAAATTAGACTAAGTCCGTAAAAGCGAAATCAACTCGAATGCTAATTTTGTCCATTTTTAGTCCGTGTTTAGGTCTCAAACTTTCAGGGATTTGTCTATATCCAATTATACACAGTCTGTGAAATTTTGAGCGAATTTTGACCGTTAAAACTCGATCTGATGATGAAAGAAGGTGTAGAAATCAGAATTTTCCAGCGAAAACGAACTAAACGGTAAGAACTCTTCCTCCTGAGCTCTGATACCACTTGTAGGAACGAAAAACGACCTAACGAGTCGATCAGAAGAGCGCTCAGACTGAATCAGAGGCGAAATTCATTGATTCAGTCTTTGTTTAGCTTGATTTCACTAATAATTGTCTCTTGTATTGATTATAAAGCTGTTACAGATGCGGAGACACTTCGACGGAGCTTCGCCGTCGGAAACACAACTACTACTCCCTGATTTCGCTCATCTCACATATATATAGTGCTGAGATTTCGCTCCAAGGGACACAGGTCCACATGAGCGAAATCAACCATTACCACATAAGCGAAATCACCTACTCAATACCCTATGAGCGAAATCACAATCTAATACACACACACACATTCTCTTTTGTCTTCTAGTGAGCATTTCATTTGGTTTCACGTGAGGATGTTGTAATAATGATGCAATCATCATGTCACTTAGATGATGTCATCATCAAGAATGATGACATAATTCTTGTTCCGAATCGCAACGAAAACTGAGACTCGATATAAAATGCAGTCTTCAGACTCTTTCACAATCTGAGACTCGAACTAAGATGAAGTCGACAGACAACTGCACTAACAGATTCACGTTCTGCTGATAATTTGAACTGTTCATTTTGTTTTACTTTTGAAGTTCCATCTCATGACCTTCCAATTTTTCAATCAGCTGCTCTAGATTCATTTCGTCAAACTTTGCATTGTTTTTAAGAATCGTGATATATGTTTACCAATCATTTTCATGGGGTAATGCCTCAATGAGTTTGTCGATGATTTCTTCTTTGTCCTTTTTATACCAAATCTATCTAGCTCAAGTTTCAAATGCCAGAAACGCTCTATAAGCTGTCGGACGTTTTCACCTTTCAGATAATCAAACAAATCAAACTCCTTCTTTAACAGTGACTTTTTGTTCTTTATCATCTCTTCTCCGCCTTCATATTTGTTTTGCAATGCTTTCCACATAGATTTTGAAGTTTTATCATGTTGAAGCAGAGAAAGAATATCGTCTCTAACTTATTGTTGTAATAGTGTAATCATTTTTTTCTCGTTAGAGAACTCTTTTTTTATCACGTTCATCATATTCTTTAATTGGTATTATTTCTCCCTTATCGTTTGTTGTAGGGCTGGCAATTTTACACGAATACACGACACGAACCTACATGAAGTTAACAGGTATCGTGTATGGCATTAACAGGTATCGTGTACCAAACAGGTAGACACGAGATTACCTGTTAATTTTCATGTATAAACAGGTTAAATACCTGTTTACCTGTTAATACCCGTTAGTACATGATAAGAAATTAAATTAAATAAAACTCATCAGCCATGTGCGTGTGGGTTCCTTAATTCCTTTCTATTTTCATTCCTTATTCAATTAAAAAAACCCCTAAACTCCCTCTGTAACTCTCAGATAGCATGTCGTGTTCGTTTTTTTGTTCGTGTTAACATGTATTAACAGGTAATTTTCGTGTATAACAGTCGAACAGTCGTGTTAACAGGTATTAACAGGTAATTTTCGTGTATATCGTATCATGTTCGTGTTCATGTTTGAAAAAAAGGACACGATAAGTTATCGTGTCGTGTTCGTGTATGGGATTTTGTGTATCGTGTATCGTGTCTTATCGTGTCGTGTCTTATCGTGTACGGGTATACACGATATGCCAGCCCTAGTTTGTTGGTTTTTCATATCCAAATGTTAACATAATCCAACTTTCATAAGCATACGCTTTAACCCAACTCTCAAATCTATCTTTCCACCTACTGTAATCTTCCATGTTCATCAGTTTGGGTGGTTTTTGATAGGTTCCATAAGCATTTTTTTGATTTCAAGATCCGGCGAGTTTGACGGAGCTTTAGTCCCGAAACGACATGTTCGGTGATAATGAAACGATAAGAAATCAGTAGAAGATAGAATAGAACACCAAACAGTCACTTATCATCCGGTATCTTATTCATAATCCAAAGTTACAGAACCGTGAGACCAGTTAGACATTACTTCCCCTCACGGACCAAAAGCTTATCCAACACAAGACCAAAGCACCATACATATAGGCATCAGGGCTTCGTACGAAGCTACTCCTGGCTTCGTACGAACCAAGCTTGGCCTTGGAACTTCAGTACAAACCTATTATGCAGTCCATTCGTACGAAGTCACTCCCTTCGTACGAAGGCACTGTTACATCACAAAACAATGGTTTCGTACTGGATTTCACTCTATGCTAAAAAAATATTCAACACACACTCTATCTAGCTATTCGCACAGTGGCAGACGTACGAAATACGCATCAACAGATTCCCCCTCGGCTGTCACTGTCGAATCGTCACAAAACCTTGAGCTGTGTTTAAATAGTTTGCAATCTTCAACTATTCTATAACTTCAATCGGGAATCTTGAAATCTTCATTTGATTCCCCCTTGAAAATATCGAGCACGTTCCCCCTGAAATGAATCTTTAGTCTTTTGCACAGTTCCCGACTCCTCCTCTGATTTGCTAAACTGCAGTCTTCACGAACATTCACCAGGTTGAAACTAATCAATGCAGCATTCTCTGTTTCAGCTTTAACCACATCCATGTTTAGTTATTGATATAACCTTTCAGCAAAACGATCTCGCATTCCGCTCGCTCGATCTAAGAATGTACAAAAACTCAACCAGCAATTGATAGAAACTTCAAATACCACACTGGTTAACTTCAAATCCGTGATTCCTCCTGAAGATCTGAAATCCCATTTTCCGTGATCAACGTTCAGCACCTTTCAAGAATGATAGATCCGTGTAAATGGTATTCTCCACAATCAGCAAATCTTCATCGGATAACAAATCATCTGGTAACGCACTCAGATCTTTGAAGCAATCATTCATGATCAGAATCACATTCTTCCTCTTCAGTCACTATAACAGATGTATAGTCTTCTCGGCTAGTTCCGTAACTTAACCAACAAACATCTTAATTCCCCGGCGGTTAGTCCAAAAAACAATTCATCTGCTTGAAGATTAACCATACTAACAATTTAGACTATCACACGTTTGTGATAACTTATAAGTATCATATCATGATGTTAATCCTACTAACCGTCTTGACGTAGACCCGGGACTCAAACCCTAAGACATCAATCTAACCCTGATCTGTAGAGTTTGAACTTCCAATAATCACGAAATCACGAATCTAGATCCTTTGCATCTCCAGACAACTCTAAAGTCGGAACCACCCGAATACTGTTGTAGTGTTACGAATTTCAAAAATGCCGGAATTTCAACATATGACATTGAAATTTTTATTCCCCCTCATTTCTGCAAATTCTGACATCTCTATCACTGAATTCCCCCTAAAACTGAGCAATTCAGTCTTTTAACATCTCTGAAAAACTTGACTCTAAGAAGAATGTAACAGTTCTGCCACTAGACATCAGTTTTTCTTCTATACGGATTTAACAATTTTGGCTCATAAATAGTCAGATACCGGATGATAAACATTACGCACCCATATCCTGACTACTCCACTAATCTTCACAATCTGTGATCATCTGTATGCTAAAGACCCGGATTGAATTGACAATGAAATACCATGTGTTCCCTTCATACGAAGCTAGAACCACCCCTTCGTACGAAGCTGTAAAGATATGACAATTAAGCTCCATAGCCCCTTCGTACGAACTCACAAAAAATTGAGACAATTAAGCTCCATAGCCCCTTCGTACGAACACATAAAAATTTGACAGTTATACACCCATGAGCCTTTGTACGAACCCAGTATATATAACAGTATTCATATGTACCTTCGTACGAAGCCCTACCTTCGTAGAAGCTGAGCTGATGTCACCAAGAATACATTTCGAACACAAATTTCGATCCAGAGTCTTCAATTCTTTGAATTTCGTCATGAAACTTCACAGGATTGTGTAAAAGTCAATTCCGAACAGAATGATGTCTTTAATTTCAAATTTTATCCTTGAATTGACTTTCAATTTGATGTTTTTCTATGTTTTAACGTCAAAACACACTACACATCCAAAAATATTGAGCGTAGGTGATTTAATCAACTGTTAGATCGATTGAATCGGTACCGTAGCTCTGATACCAATTCTGAATTCAGGATCCAGCCAGTTTGATGGAGCTTTGCTCCCGAAATGACGTGTTTGGTGATAATGAAACGATAAGAAATGAGTAGAAGATAGAATAGAACACCGAACAGTCACTTATAATCTAATCTCTTATTCATAATCCAACGTTACAAAACCGTGAGACCAGTTGGACAACATTTCCCCTCAGGGACCAAAAGCTTATCCAACACAAGACCCAAGCACCATATATATAGGCATTCAGGCTTCGTACGAAGCTACTCCTGGCTTTGTACCAACCCAGCTTGGTCTTGGAACTTCAGTACAAACCTATTATGCAATCCTTTCATACGAAGTCACTCCCTTTGTATGAAGGCACTGTTACATCACATAACCTTGGTTTCGTACTGGATTTCACTCTATTCTATACAATATTCAACACACACTCTATCTAGCTATTCGCATAGTGGCAGACGTACGAAATATGCACCAACATTTCTAGAGACCAGTATTTGAATTAAGACCTGTTGGCTTTGTAGGGCTTGTCTTTCATAATGAGATCCAAGTAGTCAACCCTTAGTTCCTTTTGAAGATCAACAGTTGGTGGCAACTCAGACATGGATTTACTCAAGTCTCTAGCAAAGTCTTCAAGTTTCCTGACTTTACTTTGCCCATGTTGATAGAGACTTTGGTATCTCCTATCCCCTAACCCTTTACTCTCTTCTTTTGCAATACTTTGAGCTTGGTTGGCTTTCAAATTTAAGTATTCATCTATATTCTGTGGTGTTCTGAAGCCAAACAGAGATGGGAAGGTTCTTTTGGATGGATCCTCTATTTTGTAGAACTTTTCCATTTCAGATTGGACAATGATCAGCTCAAGAGGATATTGAGATTCCAAGGGAATGATTCGTGGACCAATAGGTGGTTGTTTAATTGGGTTGATTTTTGGTGATGAGGGTGGAATAAATGATGTAGCAGCAGCAGATGATAAAGGAATTGGTGCTGGTATTTCTTTTTCTTCTTCAAGCACCACAAACTTCCTATTTCTAGCATAAGCAAACTTTGTAGGAGGAGGAGTTTTTTTATGGAGAGGGTGGTTTAGGTGAAAAGGTTGATTGTGAGGGGAATCTTTGGGATGTTGGTGGTAATTGTGTTGATGGTGGAGAATCAAAGTGAATGGCAACAGTGGATTGACTAACAACTGTTGAAACCACTTATGTCTCAACAGTTTTTACCTTAACATTTGTTGATGCTTTTGATGCATCAACATCTGTTAGTTTGATGGAGGATGTTGGTTGCAATGAAGTTGTTTTCTGCTTCTTTTGAGGTGGTTTTTGAGGTGAAGGTTTAGATTTGGTTGCAGCAGTGGTTGGCTTTTTAGAAGCAGTTCTTTTGGGGAATATGGCAAGTGGTGGTTTGTTGTTTCTGAAAGAGTTTCTTCTATCAGAAGTGCCAATGTTTTGTATTTTGTTTTCTCATTTCATCTTTTTCTCCTGTTCCTTCTTCCAAACATCCACTTTGCTTTCTGCAGTGTTTTTTCTCTTCTGCTTTTCCAAAATCTCATCATCTATCTGTTTATTAAGGGTCTCATCAATTCCTTTTTTCTTTCCAGCATCAGACTCTTAAGAAGATTTTGTAGAAGTGTCTTTGGCAGATTTTGGCTGACCCTTTCGTTTCACTTTGGGGTACATCAAATTTCCTCAAGGAATCCTTCTCCCCCTTTTTGGCATCATCATCTTGATCATCTTTTTCAAACACAGGAGCACGGGAGGTTCCAGTTAACTTTGCAAGGGATTCTTTGATGCCCTTGATATCTGCCTAGGTATCCTTGTACCTTGCTTCAACCATAATTCTGATCAATTCCATGTGTGAGTTATGTTGAAGTTCAGCCAATTCCCTTTGAGCTGCTAAGATTGGTTGCACAGAATTCCAAAGCTCCTGGGATAGTTGCTGATGAGTAGGCTGACTTTTGGAAGCATCCACCAACTGCTTCATCAGATCTTTCATTTCACCAACGTGGTTTCAATGGATGACATTCTCTTCGTCAAATCCTTGTATTTTAATTCATCACCTAATTTAATAGGATCATTTGAATTCCCACCAGAGGTGGTTGTATATGCTTTTGTGATAGGAGTAAACTCCAAATCATCATTAGCAGATGCCCCATTTTCTTGGTTCTGGGGACTTCCCTCTGCATCAGTGGTTACCGTAGTAGCCACATCAGTGGTTGCCTTCAATGGAGTCTTAGAAATGAAACTACTGTCCAAATGTAAATTAGTGGATTTGACATTTGTAGTAGTTGCTCCACTTGAAATACCATCAAGAATTTTGTGAAATTCAAGAGGTGTAGCCTCCTCAACTATTTATGGGTTAGCTAATTAAACAGGTTCAGATAAAACTATTGTTGAAGTTAAACTCTCAGTAATGTGTTGGTGGGAGGGGCTGCTATGAGTCTGAATGTCAATAGCTTCAAACAGTGTTACCTAGGTTGGTGGAATAGAAGATGAAGGGATTTGTGTGGAAAGAGACATTGCCCGGGAGAAGGGCTTTTAAGCATACTCTCAAATGAGGGTATGGCATCATATTGTGGTGTCCTTGTGAATACAACATGTTCCTTTTGTGAGGAATCATGAGGAGTTTGGTTTAAGGGTTGAGATCTTTCCACATGTTGTGAGGAAATAGCAACAGTGGTTTCTAGTGACATTTGTGTTATCACAGGGTTAACCTCTAGGATCTCATCTTCCAGAGGACCCATTTTTGTGGGTTTGGTGGACTTTTTGGATTTTGATTTGGTCTTTTTGGGTTTTGTTAGTGGGGGTTTCACCGCAATGGTTGTAGTGCTGTGATCACCAAGAGCAGTGGGCTCAACAACAGAGCTTTGAGGAGCAAATGTGGACTCATCTAAAATTTGCTCATTCCTATTTGCTTGTGTTTTAGAAACATTTGAGTCTTTGGCCATAAGGCGAGTAAAAGTTTTAGATGTTAGACTATTTATTTTACAAGTTGTACCTTGTTGTAAAGATTTTTGAGAAACTTGTTTTTGCAGGTAGTAGCTTAATAGTCTAGGAAACATAAGAAAAGCAACATTTTTCCCGTTTTTAATGTTTTTCGAATTTGTAACCAAGTCAGTAAACAATGCTTAAGAGTAGTTAAAATCAGTATTTATCAAAATTGCATACCCCAAGTACTGAATTTTCAAAGGTATTTCATTAAAAGCAGTGGTTTTATTTGAGAGACAGGTTAAGAGAGTATGGAACAGGAATTTCATTGGTGGTGGAAAATTTGGCTTATACATAGTTGCCTTATTCAACTGTCCATCATATCCCCTCTCAATCAGCTATGTTTGAAACTCATTTTTCGGGAAAGATGTCTTACCTGCCAAGTCGTTTATCCCAAATGTTGTTGATATGGTGTGGGGGTAATAGCATTTCACCTCCAACTTTTGAAGTTATACTGAATGGCTCATTGTTTTGTTCTTCAATATTCGTATTTGCCTAGAAATCGCGGAGTGTTTCTTGGTAAATGGGTGCATCGGTAGTAAGAATGGCCTTATATTTTGATGATGTAAAAACATCAATCATTGAATGATAGAGAGTATTTTTCTCGGTTTTCTCAAAAATAGGCAGGTAGTTATGGGGGTTTTTCCTTGTCAGAGCAATGGTCGGAATTGAAACTTGTGAGAGGTTGACGAAGAAGTGTTGAAGAAGAAGGTGGAAACCGCTTTGATGAATTTTAAATTCGAGACGGTAGTATAAGCTCTGTTTGGGGATGAAACAGGGTTTTATAAAGTGAAAAAGTGAATGCTTACATGGCAGAAGTTACAAAGATCTGATGGCTAACATCTGTCCACGTCAGAACCTCTGTTGTGATAATGGATGACAGTTGTTTGGAAACCTCTGTTGGGCAACAACGGATGTTGGGAACAGTGGTAAGGCAACAGTCGCTAGGATAAACAGAACTTATGAGAACAGACGATACCTTTCAGCAATGGATGAATTTTTAGCCAAACAGAGGTTTCAAAAACAGTTGTTTCCAACAGACTTTTAAGGATTTTTGATTTTTTTTTAAATAGCTATTTTTTAAGAATGGACTTTTGATGTTCTGAAGACAATAGTTATTAAAGGAACGAGGCGCCCTCAAGGTGATTTGTTGGGCCTGGGGATTTATTTGCCCCTAGGTGCGCCTGGGCGCTCGCTTTAATAACTATGACACGAACCATAGTTATTAAAGGCGCGAGACACACTCAGGGTGATTTGTTTGGCCCAGGGCTTTATTTGCGCCTAGGCGCGCCTGGGCGCTTGCTTTAATAACTCTGCTGAAGACATTTTACAAAGATCTGATGGCTAACATATGTCCACGTCAGAACCTCTGTGGTGATAATGGATGACAGTTGTTTGGAAACCTCTGTTGGGCAACAACAGATGTTGGGAACAATGGTAAGTCAACAGTCGCTAGGATAAACAGAACTTATGAGAATAGACGATACCTTTCAGCAGTGGATGAATTTTTAGCCAAACAAAGGTTTCAAAAACAGTTGTTTCCAACAGACTTTTAAGGATTTTTGAAATTTTTTTTAAAATAGCTATTTTTTAAGAATGGACTTTTGATGTTCTGAAGACATCAAAAGAGGATGAGAACAGACAATACCTTTCAGCAGTGGATGTATTTTTAGCCAAACAAAGGTTTCAAAAACAATTGTTTTCAATGGACTTTTAAAGATTTTTAAAAAAAAAATTAAAAAATGGCTATTTTTTAAGAATGGACTTTTGATGTTCTGAAGACATTATAATGCTTTCATCATCAGCAGACGATGATTTCAAGCGGATGTTCTCTTTTGGCAAACTTTAGCTTTGACAGACCTTTACAGTAGCAGATATTGATTCTTTGTAATTTGGAGATGATTCTTCAAAAACCTGTTCAAGCACAATTCAACATCAACATAATCTAAACCAAACTCAGAGACAATTTCACATCTACATCAATATCGATCTGCAATCCTTAGATGACATTAAAAACTATATAATAATACTTATGCATGCTAAAATTAGTAAAAATAAAATGCTCCACAAAGATTAATAGGATTAAAATTTATTTATGACATTAAAAGATCAACAATTACATCTAGTACTGAACAACGAAACTTTAAAATCTAACAATAACACCAAGAAATTTAAGAATCTAACAGCAAGAATTAAGAAATTTTAGCTTCAACTCCATTGAGTACTGAACCTCTCGATGTATATCTTTGAGCATCGCCATGAACTCCACGTCTCTATCACCGCACTCTATATTACTGACAACACAAAGGTCACGAACGAAAGTTGAAGGCATCGCCATCAGGTTTCTGGAAACCTAGTCTCTCATGAACAGACCAAGATGCAGTCCATCAAAACAACTCTTCAACTCTTGAAGAGTAGCCCTATCCTCATATACTTGATTCTCAACTTGCTTGATAAGGAGCTGCTTTAAATCATTAGAGTCTGCAGAAGTGTATGATGGCACTTTAAGTTATATATTACTCAAGTGATGTGAAAGAAGGATATGTTGGTAGTAAAACGTGATGAAAAACAGGTGAACTGGCAATGATATTATATAGTGAAATAGCTAACAACCCAAAGGTCATATTTAATTTCACTATACATTTAATAATCTAGGAAGGAAAAACGTGTACATTTAATATTAACATATAAATTCATATTTAAAAACAGCAGTCATTTAACGCCAAACCTTTCAAAAATAAGTTTCATATGAAAACTATAAAATTATATATCAATAAACCGAAAGGACAAATTTTAAACCTCTGGCATCAAAAATAAAAAAACAGGTTATCATAATTACGATTAACCTCTTCGTTTACCATAAAGATGCATTTTCAACACTATAAAGACTGATGATTAGTTTGATTCAAAACATCAACAATTGTCTTTTAAAAACATGTTCTCTCAAAAAACAAATCAAAATCTGCAACACCAACAATACTCTACATGGCAAACACATGCTTCTATCACTGGTCGGACACAAACGATGTTAAAATGCAATTCTTTAGATGGTCGCTGGAAGAAGACAGAGCTGATGAAGAACTAAACAGAAAAATCAACATAATCAGTGATAATAATTACAAGAAAACCTGGAGCAACATCGGATTGCTTGATGAAGTCCTCCACTCTCCTACATCAGACTTCAAGAACAATGCAGAAGAGTTTATCACACAGATGCTAAAACAGGATCAGAAAATCTACGACATGCTAGCAATTCTGCAAAACAAAAGAAAAAAGAAAATTGCTGGGAAGAATGCGAGAGTCTACGAAATCCTAGCAAGTCTTAACTGTAGCATGTAATATTTTATGTATTTTTAAGTGTTTAATGTTTCTCTGTATTTAATTTAATACTATCAATATCCATATTAACATATTCTAAAACAATTCTGGCTCCACAGATGCTTCTACCACTGGTCGCTCGAAGAAAACAGAGCTGAAATATATCAACACTTTAAAATAAAAATTATCAATAGTTTAAAAAAATCCACAAACCTAAAATAACCCGCAGACGATTGTATGAATTTCAAACAACTCTGATTAGGCTTAAAGCGAGAATTAGAGTAGATCAGTTCAAAATTTAAAATTCAAAATTACAAAATAAAAAAAAACATACTTTCAACGATGTTGGAACAACTATGTGAAGTACATCGTTTTACTGACCAAGTGAGTCAATTAGAAGCAATACACACTGTTTGAAAGACGGAATCAAACAAACAGAGTAGAATCAGTGAAGAATGGAGTAGAAAACAGAGAATGTCACTTTAACACATGTTTCTCATTAATATTTCACTAGAAAATCCGGCAGCAGTTTGGTATACAACTTGTGATTTCGTGCCAAATGAGAAACAAGACAAGCCTATTTATAGGCATATGATTTCGCTTGAAATGACACATGTCATTTCAAGCGGAATAACAACTTCTGATTTCGCTTGAAATGACCAAGTGTCATTTCAAGCGGAATTACATCAAAATACATAAAATTACACTTTAGACCCCTGTAAACCCTATACAAACATGACCTAGACTTAAGACGTAGGCTATAGACATTATGCACTAACAAACTCCCCCTTGAATATTGCCGGAGTCTTTAGTCTGGTCTTTAGCTCTTTACAGCGACTTAAACTTTTCTTCTCTTGGTTTAGGCTTTTTCTTCAGCAGCTTTCTAAGCCTCTCGTTCTCATCAACCTTTTTCTTCTCTTCCGCAGCCATTCGTTGAACGACAGTATGCCTCAGCATGTTATCTCTGTCTTCACGTGCTTTACGTTCTTTCTCAGCTTTCAATTTTTCTTCTTGCTTTATCTTTCACCATTTAGATGACCATTTGCTCTCAGCGTTGATATTTTTCTGGAAACATATAGATACAACCTTCTGAAATTGCATCGCTTGATCTCTATCTTCAGCTTTAAACCATATCTTGTTCACAAACAAGCATTCTATGTCTTTGGCAGAGCAATTCACCAGCCATAGAGGATCATACACAAAGATTTCTCTAACTTCATTTTCAGCCCTATAGGTAATCACAGCTTCTGTTGACAAACAGCTGTATACCCAACATACAAATCCTTTATGAAAATCCTGCTCCATTTTTGGCACATGAATATTCTTGATCACTTTAGGCTTCTTCACATGTAAGATTGTTTCTTCAGTACCAGTCACTGGATTTACCCTCTTCACTTTCTTCGGGTAATGTGGCTTCCAGTGTTTGAAATTTTTTTTAGCTTCATACTTTATCAGACCCCACATAGGCACATCATTTTTCCTGATAGGATAGTTCAATGTTCTAACCTTTGACAACTCTTCCACATCCCACCATGGAAGTGACATGATATCATAAAGACGTTCAAAGTACTGTACACCGTATTCTCTTCTGATAGCATATGCATTCACATGTGGTAGAAATCCCCAACTAATGATGTCACCTAGTGACACATTCCTGTGTCTACTATAAAACTTCAGTGGCCTCTTGAACTTTCTTTCATTACTTTGTCTAAACCACTTCTTTCTTTCTTCCTTTTGTTCATCTTTTACTGTACCATCAAAGTTCTTATCTTTCAAAATTTCAGCAACTTTTCTTCTCAGTTCATCTCTGTTCTCTTGACTGAAAAACTCAACCAGAGTTGGAAAGTTTGAAGTGTCTTCATTCACACTTTCTTCATCAGAACAATCTTCAATCTCAACCCTATCATAGACGTCTGCCTCTTCAACATACTTGTACTCATAGTCAGGTTGTAGGTTGATATCAAATGCGTTCAATTCTTCTTCAAAGTCAAATTTGAAATCTGGATCAACAATACGCGTCATCTCTTTAATATCAGCCATTGTATACGTATGCCTAAATTCTCCTTCCTCAATTTCAGGCTCCGGACGCAGAATTAACTTCTCTACTTCATCAACACTTTGATCATCCACGTGCTCCCCCTCACCTTCAGTACTTTCATGTTCTTCATTTGCATCATCATGCATATAATCATCGAACATTCTGTTCATTTGATGCTTCAGTAACTTTAACACCAGATGTACCTTGATCGTCATCTTTACCATCATTGTCATCATCACTACTACTTGCAGAGATTACATCATCTACATCATCTCCGTCATCTTCCTCATCATCCTCTTTATCCTCATCCTCTTCATTATTACCAAGAATATCATCAATCTCAACATCAGCATCAAATATACCAGAAACTGACGAAATTGGCAGAACAGATAATACTGGTTCTACTATAGGTTCAGATACAACCATTGCTTTTTCTGAAACTTCACCTTCAAGACCTTTACCTTTATTTTTTATATCAGCATCAATCTCTGCCTGTCTTTGAGCTCTAACTTCTACTATCTTTATCTCATCAAATTGTTGCTCAACAGACTTACCAAGCATTTTTTCTAATACTTTGTTTATCATATAAATTTCATGCTCTTTCACTGCTTTGGCTGCTTCTAATTCTTTGTTCTTCAATTCAAAATACTTATTCTGCTCGTCTCTTCGAGCCTTTTCTTCTAGCAATTCTGCAATCTGAACTTTCATAACATCAATTTCAGATTCATCAGCTTCAATCTTTTTCAACAAAGAAGAGTTTTCAGCTTCCACAGACTTAACACCTTTAACCAACTTCTTGTTCTCAGCTAAAACTTCTTCAACTTTCTTTTCCAAAAACTTAACTTGCTCATCAGTCGCAAAATTGAAATCACCAATATCAAGATTAAGACCTTCTGGAACAGTTGGAAAGGTTTTATAACCAGAAGAACCAGGTGTAGTTTGGACAGGTGATTGTGTGAGTGGTGGTGTTTGAAAGATTTGTTGTGAAGTTAGAATAGGTTGTTCTTGGATTGGTGTTTGGTGTAGTTGTGATAAATGCGGTGGTGTTTGATGTAATGGTGATGGTTGTCTAGGAGGTGATTGGTGAATTGGTGATTGGATTGGTGATAGTTGATGTTGTGGTTCAGGTTGTGGTGATGGTGATTTACTGGTTTCTTGGATAGGTTTCTTGTTTAGCAAGATCTTTAATGTCTTTTTCACCTTTGGAGTAACAACTTTCTTTCTTGCACCCGCTTTCTTTTTACCACCTGATGATGGAGGTGTTTGAACATCTTCAATATTTTCTTGAGAAGGAATGTACACATCATCGTCATCTTTACCACTTCTTTTTCTCTTTTTCTGTTTCTCTTTCTCTACAGCAGACATGACTTTCTTATAACGTTCAGTCTCATCAACTTCATCTTCAGAAGAACTTGTTGTACTTTTGTTAACATCCTCACTTTCTTCATCACCAGCTGCTTCTTTGTTTTTAGAATTAAAATCAGTAAGAGATTTCAACAATTTTGTAGACGCAGGAGACAAACGAACATCTCCTTCAACATTAATTTCAGTTTCAGCTTCAATTTCAGCTTCAACTTCAGCTTCAGCTTCAACTTCAGCTTCCTCCTCTGATTCATCAACAAGCAATGTTTTAGCAGCTTTCTTTTGACGCTTTTTGGGTTGAGAAGACGAACCCTCTTCTACTTGTACTTTAGGAGTAGCTTTCCTGCCCCTCTTTTTCTTTTCTTTTACGAACCAATCGTTTCGAGTTCCTTTGAATTCTTCAAGTATTTTTAATTCATTTGCATAGCTCTTCTCTTTCATTTCTTCCTCATTTCTCCAGTTCTGATGATTAACAGGATCTGGATCTACATAATTCTTATCCTTGATGAAGCCAAAAAATTCAACTTTAGTCTTTGGCTCTGGATGATTCGGATGATATCTGGCCAATTGTTTCAAAGAATCATTACTCATGTGAGATAACACCAACAGATCATTGTTTTCATCTCTTTCAAGATCTGGATAGGCATGATCTATTATCATTTGAACAAACCGTGGATACACCCAAGTTTTGCTCTTTGAAGTAATGTTTTCAACCATATAATGAAACACAATCTTCGAAAAATTATACTTCTTGTTCAATACGAGAGCTGTCACCATGTTCATTTGATAATCTCTCATAGCGTCATAACCTCCCTTGCAATGACTTAGAGAATGCAATACTGAATGAATCAGAAACTTGTAAGGCTTTGTAAACTTTGACTTCAAATAATTAGCACTGTTTAGAGCACCAACATAACCCATCCGCAGCATACAGCCTTTGACCATCCTCTCTGGAAACTCTGATGGAGACTTTTCATCATCCGGAAAATCTATCACCTCACGAACAAGAGCCTCTGAGATAATAATTGGTTTTTCTTTGCCATTAAGCTTAACAACTGAATTGATCACTTTGCTTTCTTCGTCATAAGTTGCCTTTTCCCAAAAAACGTTTGATATGAGATCTAAACACCAGATGTTGATTCATCAAGGCTTTTTGTATAGGCAACCTTCTCATAAATTCCAGAATACTCCTGAATTCAGACAACTTTGGAATCTTATCCTCATCAAAATCACAGCAACTGTTGTGCAATGGATCAAAAATCACATTTGAAGCCTGAAAAACAACACAATACAAATAAATCAAATACTTTGAAAATTTTTCTCCTCAAACATTATTCCAGCGAAATCACACATTATGTGAAATAACATTTTGAAACGAAATCTCTTGTTTTAAAATAATGTCCATTTCAAGCGGAATATCTTTTGAAGCGATATCTCTTGTTTTAAAATAATGCCCATTTCAAGCGGAATATCTTTTGAAGCGAAATCAACTGTTTCAAGCGGAATCATGAACAAATTTTCAAAACTTTTCTTATGATGAAATCAATCAACTGGGTTTGTTCTATGATAGATTCGGAGCATGTGGGTATGATTTTTATCTATTTTGCATCATCAAACAACCCTAGATCTAAGTCTGAAATAACAGTTCAATCGTCATTCAAATGGAACCAACAAATCTGATTCAATCACAACTCTAAGACTGATCTACAATTAATTCTGACCACACACACATGTTTATTGTTCATTTTAGTTAACATATAAACCCTAGATCTACGATATTATTCCAGATCTTCGCCGACAAACAAAAAACAAACAGATCTGGGTCAAATCGACCAAATATCTCACCTTTCCCGTGTTTATAGTTGAGCAAACCAACTAAAAACACGAAATCTAACAACAATCGGGCAGAGTTTTTGCTGTAAAACGAGGTTTTGGGATTTCGCTTGAAATCGCCGGAGAAGAGACTCTGAAGCGGAATATCATAAATGAGCCGTTCAAGCAGAACCCCCAGCTATTTATAGACGACATAATTTCGCTTGAAAATGACACAAGTAAGTTCAAGCGGAATCACCACTCAAGCGAAATTACATGTTGAAGCGGAATTAGAGTTTTTCAAGCGAAATCAACTTTTCAAAATTTCAAATTTTTAACTTCTTCAGATTTTACCGACACACCCAGTTAACCAAGTCCAAGTTAATGACCTTGGTCAACTGTTCAGCCTACCAAGTCCAAGTTAATGACCTTGGTTGACCACTTTATGAAGTTTGCTGACTTTCCGACACTGAAATTAGTTCAAATTAATGAACTTTTACACATTCAAGCAATTACCAATCATATTCAAACTTCTGCTTACCCAACCCTCATGATCCAGACATGTTTAGCACATAAGACTTTGATCATCTGTTCCCCAACGTTCGTTGTCGAAAATAAGATGAAAAGCAAATCTTTTTGGATTTTAGAGAATGATAAGCAATAAACTGTACACACAATATTTTTGTGAGTGTGTTAGGGGATCATATCAGCTGCCGATAAGATACAAGTACCGTTAAGCTTAGCTTAGATTACATTTTCAGTATTAAACAGTTCACATTGATTGCCGATATACTGATCCTCTTAAATTTTCACACAAAGTTCAATCTGTTCAGGATACGGATTTAATGTTTTAAGGCTTAACTTTTATATGTGTACCACCTCAGAATATACTCCTGTATCCAGATCCCAATATTCAGTCTTACAGGTGAGTATACCTAGATGATATCTGTAAGGGTTAAATGCGAAGGCCGTGAGAGCTCAGGTCAGAACTTCCGTTTAGCAGAGAGATGACGGCTTCGACTTTTGGTGAGTTCCCTTTAGAGAATCTTTTTTACAACAGCACATGATTAGCATTTTTCAATGTTTCATCATTTTTTATGCTGAGGGGGGGCTTTTATTTCAAGCAGCGTAAAGTATTCTCCGGGGACTAGGCCATTGCTTCCGCAAAATCAGAAGTCCCGGGATAATACACCAGATATCACTAAGCATAAAGACCTAGTATCTCAGAAAGAGGGACCTTTCAAACAAGATTGCAGGGGTTACCCATATATCCGAGAGATGTTCCCCACATAAAAGCAAGAAATTTTATGTTTATATCCTGAACAAACCTACTAAATGTGTAAAAACCTATCGGCATATCATCTGCAAGACTGCTTAACACATTTTTACTTTACATTTCTTTAGCGTACTGCACCGTCTAGCTGATGTACTATCATTTCCCTTTTGACACAAACTCATTTTTACTTTTTCAAATGTTTTTGGATTTTGAAATTTATCATGTTTTTGTATTTTTCTACAAACTTTCTCCCCCTAAAAATAAAGACATATTTTTGTGTTTTTGTTTTTATCAAAAGCAGAAATTAAACTGTACAAAAACTTGACAACATAACGTGGATCACATCAAATCGCCGTCCTCCTCGGCTTCACACTCAATTACCCTCCCATAAACCAGATTTTTCATCCCATTTAATTTCAAAAGATAGTTAAATCTCTTTCTATCAAAAGGTTTTGTATAAAAATCAGCCTTCTGTTCATCGGTGTGTATATGTTCTATTCGAATCAACTTCTTCTCGTAACAATCACGGATGAAGTGATGCCGAATTTCAATATGTTTAGTTTTGGAGTGGTGAACCGGGTTTTTTGTTATGTTAATAGCCGCTTCATTGTCCACAAATAAAGGCGTGTCCAAGAACGGCAAACCAAAGTCTCGCATCTGCTGTTGGATCCAAAGGATCTGAGAGCAACAGCTCGAGGCCGAAACGTATTCAGCCTCGCACGTAGAGAGCGCTACCGAGGTTTGTTTCTTGCACTGCCAGGTGACTAGTCGAGTTCCGAAGAACTGACAACCTGCAGTGGTGGATTTAGCATTTTGCTTGCAACTACCAAAGTCCGAATCAACAAAACCTATGAGAGAGAAATCGCCAGACTTAGGATACCACAAGCCGATGCTTGGGCAGCCTTTCAAATACCGTAAGATGCGTTTCACTATCGTCAAGTGTAACTGGTGTGGGCTAGACTGATATCGGGCGCATAAACACGTCGAATACATGATGTCTGGGTGGGAAGCAGTAAGATACATCAAAGATCCAATCATCGACCGATAGAGTGTCTCTTCCACTTTCTCTCCACTCTCGTCTGGGCAAATACCATGATTCTGAGCTAAGGGGGTTGATGTTGGACTAGATTGAGCCATGTTGAACTTCTCCAGAACATCATTCACGTATTTGGTTTGATGAATGAAGATTCCTTCGGGCATTTGCTCCACCTGCAGCCCTAGGAAGAACTTCATCTCCCCCATTGAACTCATCTAGAACTTCTTCTTCATAACTCTCTCAAAATCTTTACATAAGTCGTCGTTTGTTGAACCAAAAATGATATCGTCGACGTAAATCTGCACGATTAAAAGATGGCCTGCAACTTCCTTTGTAAACAGAGTACTATCAACTGTCCCTCTGGTGAATCCGTTGGTCAGCAGATGTTGGGAAAGCGTCTCATACCAGGCTCTCGGGGCCTGGTGTAGTCCGTAAAGCGCTTTATCCAGAAGATAGACTTTGTTCTTGTGTTTTGGATCAGTGAAACCCGGCGGTTGTCCCACATACACTTCTTCTTTAATTTTTCCATACAGGAATGCAGATTTCACATCAAGCTGGTAGACTTTGAATCCTTTCCATGATGCGAACGCCAGGAAGATTCTAATAGCCTCAAGTCTAGCAACCGGCGCATAAACCTCGTCATAGTCAATGCCTTCTTGCTGACTGAATCCCTGTACTACCAATTGTGCTTTGTTTCGAACATCGATTCCTCTATCATCTCTTTTGCACTTGAAAACCCACTTTGTCTTTATAAGCTTTTGATTTTCAGGAAGGTCTACTAATCTCCAAACTCCCAACTTCTTAAACTGCTGCAGCTCTTCCTGCATAGCGTTCACCCAGCTGTCTTCGGTCAAAGCTTCCTTATACGTTCTGGGTTCAATCTACGAGATAAAACATTTAAGTGAGAATTCTTCCTGTAAAGGAGCAACAGATGTATAAAAACAAGTAAGTGCTCTGTTGATTTGATCTCTTGTTTTCACTCCACTACGAAGATCTCCGATAATCTGCTCTGAAGGATGATAAGACAAAGTTCTCGGCATTGCAGTGTCAGGCACATTTACTTCCGATTGCAAGTTCGTTATGTCTTGATCACCGGTGTGATCCACAGCTTCTGTCGATGCCACATTTGGTTCCTCGTAAAAAATCGGACCGTCTTCCGATTCTGAGTCGTCAGAATGATCAAATATAGGAGCTGGTTCTTCTGAGTCTTCGTGTGTTGTTCCACTTGGACCTGCCTCATGATCGTGCGTACCCATGTTGGGCTGGGAAACTACCAACGGTCTTGGCACATGATCTTGTGAACTAGATTGTTGTTGTTGGTATAAGTAAACAAGTTCCTCTACACTCGGCTCGGTCGGCAACTGGAAAGACTCCTAAAACTTTTCATAATCGAACAAGAATCTTTGTCCGGGAAGTTGCGGTGGCGCAGTATGTTTCTGACAATCCACATGCTGAACCTGAATTACCTTCCCCAGGCACGGTACAAACACCCTCTTGAGCGGGCTCGCGTAACCTACAAAGAAACCATCATTACTTTTAGCACCAAATTTGCCATCTTCATCTATAAAAGTACACGGAGATCCAAACGGTTCCAAAAACTTCAAGTTTGGTTTGTAACGATGAAGAAGTTCAAAACACGTTTTCTTGTATTTCTTCACAGTTAGAACGCGGTTCAATGTATAGCACGCTGCTGCAACTGCTTCACTCCAGAAAAATATTGGCAACTTGGAATCGGCGAGCATTGTTCGAGTTGTTTCAATCAAGGTGCGATTCTTTCTTTCAACTACACCATTCTGCTGTGGAGTGTGTGGTGCACTGAATTCATGAAGAATCCCTTTTTCATTACAGAACTCGAGCATTCGATTATTCTTGAACTTCGTTCCATTATCGCTTCTTATTCTCCTGATCGGCAGCTTATACAGCGTTTCCATCTTTTTGAATAGGATCATCAGTGACTCAAACGTTTGATCTTTCCTCTCTAGACACACCACCCAAGAAAATCTGGTGAGGTCATCAGTGACTACCAAACAGTATAAATCTCCACTTATACTTTTCACATTGACCGGTCCAAAGAGATCCATATGGAGTCTCTCGAGTGGTACTCTGATTGAATTCAGCAACTTCTGTGAATGTGACTTCTTTATCTGCTTTCCTTTCTTGCATTCTACACAATCATCATTTAAATGAAAACTTTTAAGATTCACACCTTCAACTAAATCATTGTGTACAAGAAAGTTCATTTTACGCACATGAATGTGGCCCATCTTTCGATGCCACATTTTCGACTCTTTTTCAGTCGCTTTGGTTTTTGACACAAAACATTGTTTCTGATGATCTGTTGGTGTTACAACACTCATATCAAGAATATATAAATCATTTTCTCGTGGAGCTCGCAACAACACCATCTCCTCAGGAATTTTGAAACCAGGTTTTAAGACTAAACATTCATTTTTAGTAAAATGTACTGTAAAGGAATTGTCACAGATCTGTGAGATACTCAGCAGATTGTTTTCAAGTTCAATTATATAGTTCACTTTATCAAACGAAATGACTCCATTTGTTAGAGTCCCTTGACCAACAATCCTTCCTCCCTGATTCCCAGCAAACCCCACTTATCCACCATTTAAAGATTTAATGTCATAAAGCAATGCTAGCATTCCGGTCATGTGTCTTGACGATCCGTTGTCCATTATCCACTTCGAGATGAACGACTTCGGAAGCCCCTGCAAACATCACAGACAATCTATTCAAATAATGAGGCCCATGATTTCTTAACAGTTGAAACACTACCAAACACAAGATCACAATCCACTTCAACTTTCGGAATACTAAAAATGACATTTGGGATCACAGGTTTAGATTTTGGCTTTGACTTTCCCTCTTTGATTGGAGGAAATTCCTCAAGCAACTTATCAAGTTCAAATTCAAGCTTTTCCACATCATCTTTAAAAACCTTTGGTTTCGTTTTCAAAACACTTTCCATCTTTTTCTCTTCAACTGACGATTTTGGTTTTGCAACCCATGATTGATTCTCAAAAACTTTCATTTTTTGGATAAATCTTTGAAGCCTTTTGGACTTTCGAAGATTCGCCAACCTCAAAAGTTTGATTTTGACTTTTCTTCGGGCTTCAGAGATTCACCTCTTTTCAAAATACGAACCGGTGAAATCATTGGTTTTTTACCCTTGTTATCAGTTGGAGTTTTAGGTCGGGGTTTTTGCAAAACAGGTTTTTCAAAGACTTTCATGCATTGTTTGGCCATATGACCAATCTCATTGCAGCGATAACAAACTCTTTTGTCATATTCGACAAAAGTTGATTTGTACGACTCTTCTTTCAGCTTCTTCGCTGCATTGAAATCATCAATGGCTTTTTGACTGAAAATATACTCTTTTTCATCAACAAAATTCATTCCTGCCACAAAAACATCATTCATCTTTTCCTTTGGCTTTACCTCCTTTTTAGCCATTTTCTTTTCAAATCCAATTCCGTTGTTTTTAAAATTGTTTCCATTTCTCTTGTTGCTACCACCATTTCCCTCCCACTCTTTCTTTCCTGAGTTGTTAGGTTGTGACTTAACAAAAGACTTTTTGGGTTTTGAAAAGAACTCTTTGTTGTTCACCTCAGAAATGTCAATTTCGAATAATTTAAACACCTTTTCAACATTCTCAATTCTAGCATTTTGGAGCGGATACTCAAAATCAGAATAAAGCTTGTCAGTTCCAACCATTGTGTAAACCACAATGATCGAATCATCATTCGCGACTTTGTCTGATTTTGGTATAAATTTGTCTAAGAAGTTACCATCTTCTTCAGAATCAGAAACAGAGTTCTCAAATTGAGTTTTCACAGTCTCAAACTCCGAGTTATCACTTTCTTTGTCTAACACTTGGTCAACAACGGTTTTGATCACCTGTGACTCATTGTCAGTGTTGGACAAAGAGAATGTAACATCAATATTCTCAGGTAATTCATTCTCAATGGTTCTCAGTTTGAGGTTCAAAGCAGCTTCCACCCCATCTGGATACTTCTGAGTGTAATGACTCCACATTGGGGGTGGAACACTGTTAAAGACGGGTGTTGCATCTGGTTGTTTCGGGACAATCTGTTCAATTACATATGAAGATGCAACATAACTCATCAACTTCTTATCAATTCTTTCATTCTCAATTTTTGTTAACTTCAATTATTTTTTCAATGAAGCAATCGTGTCCAAATGAAAGTTGATTTCTTTTTGTTTATCAAAAACTGTTGATTTTAACAATTTTGTGGCTTTATCATTCTCAAGACTCTCCTTTTGAATCATTTTGATAGATTTAGCCAACTTGTCATACGCTTCTTTTACTTCACTCAGATCAAATTTAACCTCATCAGTGTATTGTTTCAATTCCTGAAACTTTTTGTCTTTTTCAAGACATGCCATGCATGGTTTTGAACAGTTTTTGCATGAAGTTTCAGAGATTGAATCAATCCTTTCAACAATCTTTTCCTCTTGATCAATTTTAACATCCTGTTTACCGACATCGTCAGACTCTGACTCGGACACTCCTTCGATTTTGACCTCCTCACTTTCGGATTTCCCGTCAGACTCCTTTTGACCTAACTCTGTTTTGACCGACACGTTTTCAACTGACTCAGTATCAACAGACTCTGGTTTTACAGATTCTGTGTCTACCTCTTTCAGTTTTGCCATTAAGGCTTTGTCAGCAATCTCTTTCAGTGTTTCTTCAGTCATTTCTTTGGATACATCAATTATTTCTTCAATCGGATCCTTCTCAACATCATATTGTGGGCACAATCCGGTTGTTGGATCACTGAAAAAACCTGCAAAAGAATCAAACACATTAGGAGGCATAATTGATATTAAAGAACTAGCTAACACCTCCTGTTCGGATTGATAATAGTAGACTTCTGCAACAATTTCTTCGAGATCAACCAAACTTTCTTCAGGCACCACTTCACTAACAACCTCTGTTTCAACAACACTCTCTAACACCTCCACAATCTTAGCCATCATTGCTCTACTTTCACTGCCCGGAATATACTTATCCCAACTGAAACCTTCAGCTACCTTTTCATCATCTTGATTAACTATGAGAGCTTTTTCCGGCTTGTTCTCGATCTGAGGTCTTTGAATGCCAGGTTGTTGATTTGTGTTATGATAGATCGCCTGTCTGTAGTAATCGTTGGTAAAAGGATTCTGATGGTTATTGACCTCTCTATTCGGACACTCCCGCTTAAAATGACCCTTCTCTTTACACCTGAAACAAGTCACTTTAGACTTATCAAAACCAAGCTTTTGATCCGGATCTGAAAAACAGTTTCGGCCCGTAATTTCCATAAACCTTTGGGCTCTTCTAACCAAACTAGCCATCCCCCACTTAATATCAATCAATTCTAACTCCTCTGGATCGATTTGGTCGTAATCTTCCTTTGTCATACCTGGATTACCGATCCTCCCAGCTACCAAACTCTCATATGACTCAAGAACGGAAGCTAACAGTGCAATGTGTTGCTTTGCAGCTGCTTCTGTAAACTCTTGTCCATTTTTGATGTTTACAACAATGTTACACTGTATCCCAGAAACATATCCCTGATTGTTCGAGCTTGAAGAGCTTTGTGGAGACATTTGTTCTGATGTCTTGGGATTCAACTCATAACTTGCAAACGGTGAAGGCTTGTTGTTTCTTGAAGTACTAGACGAAGCACCGGAAGTTGAATCTGCACTAAAAGTTGTCTGCACTTTTGGACTTAAGTTTGATGTTGTTGGAATACTACCTTTGTAATACAGAGAGACATCTTGTTGAACATTTGCAGAATTCATTTGTTTAATCTTTGTTAATTCTAACTCATGTGCTTCGATCTTCTCTATGAAACCACTAAGATTCAAATTAACATAATCTGAATTGTTCTTCATCACCAGCAAATAAGTACCCCATTCATCGTATGGCAATGCATCTACCAATTTATCGATCCACTCCTCATTAGTCTTGGTTATTTCCAATCTCCCCATCTCCACAACTAGATGGCAGTATCTTTCAATCAATTGTTTTGTAGTTTCACCTTTCATACTAGTGAAGATGTCAAATTGTTTCTTTATCAAAGCCTTTTTGCTTTTGATCATGGACACACTCCCTTGAAACTTTACTTTCAACGACTGCCAAATGGATTGTGAATTATCCTCATGCTGCAACAATACCAAGATATCTTCTTTAATGGCCTGTTGTAAAATACTCATCATCTTCTTCTCTGCCTTAAAATCTTCTTGTTTAGTTTGTGTCAAACTGCCAATCGACTTCACAAGATTTAAACCATCTCTTGGAGGAACATATTTCGATTTAATCTTCATCCAGCATTCAAAGTGATTTGCTTGAACCCATGTCTTAAACCTTCTAGACCAACCCGAATACTCATCGATATTCATCAGTTTAGGTGGTTTCTGCATCGTCCCGAGCTCATTCTCCATATTCACATTTTGTACTATACTAGTCGGGGTTTGTGCTGCCGTCATTCCACCACCAGAAAACAAGTTGTAAAACTCGTTATCCATTTTACAAATTCAATTTACGGAAAAAAATTTCAAGTTTTGAAAACAGGTTATTTTTAAGTGAAAGCACTTTCTACACGCAATGAACTTCAAACGAAATACCACGAACGAAATGGACTTTCACAACAAACACATGTTTTCAAGCGAAATTAGATTTCAAGCTGAATAAGCACTTTCAAGCGAAATCAAGTGATTTTCAAGCGGAATAACCTTCTCAAGCGGAATCGGTTGTATTTCAAGCGGAATCACTTATTTCGCTTGAAACTACTTCAGCTTTTCAAGCGGAAACAGATGTTTTCAAGCGGAATCACTTATTTCGTTTGAAATTATCACAATTTTTCAAGCGGAAATAGATGTCTCGTTCAAGCGGAATAAGGTTTTTAGTCCATTTTTATCAGATTTAGTCTGAATTTTGATATGATTCTCTCAAGGGTTTGTTAAAACACTGTTTTACACACAATACTAGAAAATCAGTCCATTTTGTCCGTTCAATTGTTCAGAAGTCCAAAAAAGTGTATAAAAAGGCACTGATTCAAGTGTATTGGCTCATAACTGGCTCTGATACCAATTGTAGGATCATTTTACCGACCAAGTGAGTCAATCAGAGGCAATACACACTGTTTGAAAGGCGGAATCAAACAAACAGAGTAGAATCAGTGAAGAATGGAGTAGAAAACAGAGAATATCACTTTAACACATGTTTCTCATTAATATTTCACTAGAAAATCCGGCAGCAGTTCGGTATACAACTTGTGATTTCGTGCCAAATGAGAAACAAGACAAGCCTATTTATAGGCATATGATTTCGCTTGAAATGACACATGTCATTTCAAGCGGAATAACAACTTCTGATTTCGCTTGAAATGACCAAGTGTCATTTCAAGCGGAATTACATCAAAATACATAAAATTACACTTTAGACCCCTGTAAACCCTATACAAACATGACCTAGACTTAAGACGTAGGCTATAGACATTAGGCACTAACACAAAGATCTGTAATCAGAGATTAACCGACTGAATATGGAAATTCTGCATTTGAGAGAGAGAAAGATTGCTCGCGGATATGAGTAAGAGAGATAAATTGAAATTTGAATGTGGAGCCAGAATCAGTTGTGTTATATATGTATATGTGTATAGTTTGAGTTTTGAGTCTGGAGCCAGAATTTTGAATTTTGAATCTAGGCAGAGATTTTGATAACAAAGGTTTGAATTTCGTATGCATGAATACATCTATATGGGCAGAGGTTTGATGGCAGTGTTTTAAATAGATTTTAAAGTGATTTTATATATTAAGACTTATGATGCAATAATGACATAAGAAAGACATTGTTGGACAACCTCTATGGCTGCCACTCCAGCTTTTCTTATGTCACTGCATTTTCTCCTTTTATAGAAAGTATAGATTATATGTTTTAACATTCACATTTTTATAAATAATTGTGTCTATTTAATAAAATTCTAAAATTTTTTATATAAATTTGTAAAAATATGCACATTTCAGAAAAAATATTCTCAGAATTTATTAAATTAATTTGTTAATTTAATAAATTCGTTTTTAAATGGTATATAACCGATAATTTGGCGACTACGATGATCCAATTTTTAAAAATTCCCAAAATTTTACAGAAACCTTCTAATGTATCCATGAACTCCTCAAATAAATCAATTTTCCGAATTTTCTAAACTGGGTTTCCGGCTGCCAAAACTTCGCGAAAACACGATTTTTAAAACAATATTCAAACTCATTCAATGGACCTGAATTTTTTCAAGTTGTTTCCCATGTCAAACCCAACATCTCTACAAAATTTCGTAATTTTTCAGATCGGTTTAGTATTTTTCCCGAATAAATGCCTTTAAATACTGTAAAATTCACTAAAAATGTCAAAAATTCGAAAGATTACCACATTTTGCACGAGTATTATTTTCATCACATATAATCATCCTGTAAATTTTTAAGTCAATAACCACACAAAAAGTTATGCTAAAACAAAGTTTATAGCCTCTAAATTCAGTTTTCGGGTATTATACCTCGCGTTTCTCGATCAATCAAGCGATTTCTAAGCTTCCTGAGCCTGAACCAAATTAGGTACAATGCCTACACATCATTTACAACACAAACATGTATTCACTATCATCAATCAAGGCTTTTAGACCATCTTTTTTGGTTAAGGTTTGTTTTATTCGTTTCTTGTCAAAAAGCCAAGTTTTTAGTACATAATCCTCAATTTTCTACCACCCAACACCATACTTGTTATATGTGTTACGAATATAAACAACCTTAAAAGCCACATAGAATCAAAGTTCATGACGGATATGATAATTTTTATTTATTGAGAGACCAGAGAGAGGGGTTAAACTCCTTGGTGGAGCTGTTAGCCGTGATCCTAGCTTTATTGAGGAGTTGGCAGGGCGGCGAGCCTCGGGGGCGGTTGAGCTCATGAAACTCTTGCCCTGCCTTAGGGATCCCCAATGTGAACTCCTTCTGCTAAGGTCGTGCATGGGGGTTGCTAAGTTACTTTTTGGGTTGCGGACTTGTCAACCCCATTTGATGGAAGATGCGATATTTCGGTTCGATGATGGCCTCAGGGAGGCTATAGAAGACATAGTCGTGGGTCGTGGCCCCTTCTTTGGTGACCTCCAGTGGCGTTTGGCATCTCTGCCAATGCGCCTCGGTGGGTTGGGCCTTCTTTCAGCTCGAGATGTTGGGACTTATGCCTTTGTAGCGTCTAGGGCTCAGTCTTGGGAACTACAGGATTATATCCTTCGAAATAGTGGGGTCGTCGGGCTTGACTCGGATTATCAGCAGGCGCTCGAACGTTTAAATGTCTTTCTCCTAGACTTGGATATTAGCGGTTTCTCAAATAAGGACACCGCCCCCTCGAAGCCACAAAAAACTTTGGCGAATGCTCTGTTTAGCAAAATCGCTCAAAGCCTGGGAGAAGTTTTTGATTTGTCATCCCGCCAGAAGGCGGTGTTTGAGTGCCTGAAGGGTCCCCATGCTCAGGATTTCTTGACCGTCATCCCGATTGAGGGGTTGGGACAATGCATGTCTGCAGTAGAATACAGAGCCATTCTCAAATATCGGTTGAGGATCCCCATGTACCCGGAAGATGAAACCTGCCCGATATGTCGTAAAGCTTGTATGGATAAATAATGGGAACACGCAGTTCATTGTAAAGATCTCCCTGGATTCAAATATCGGCATGACTGGGTTCGGGATGCTTTGTGGGACATTCTAAGAAGAGCTGGGATTTCTGCTAAGAAAGAGGCTCCTGTGAATTTTCTCACGGACCCTATGGAAGGGAGATCTACTCTGCGACCAGTGGATCTGCTTGTCTTTGGCTGGGCTGGGGGGAAACATGCTTGTGTGGACCTTACGGGAGTTTCCCCTTTGGTTGGTTTAAGGGAAAACGGTTTGTAGCTGGACAAGCAGCAAGAAAGGCAGAATCAAAGAAAGTGGATAAACACGCTAAAGCTTGCACAGAGAATCAACATGTCTTTGTCCCTTTTGCCTTTGATACATTTGGCTCCCTAGTGCCAGAAGCTATCCGCTTTTTGACCATGGTCCAACGGGTTATCCACAACAATTGTTCAACCCCAGGCGGGCAGGGGTTTGTCTTTGGAATGTTAGGGTTTGCAATTCAGAAAGGGGTGGCGGCGCAGCTTGTTGCCCGTCTACCATCTATTTTGATGTAACTTGGCAAGTTTTTTGGTGGAAAATTGAATTGGAGTATCTTGTTAAAAAAAAAATATATTCATTTAGCTCGTTAAATATAAATAATAACTGTTATCGGACAAAATATCCCTATGACGGATATCTTTCATCAATAAAATTTCTTTGATTTATATTGAGATATAGGCATAGATACTTACATACTTGATTGCATGCATGCATGCATACATACATACATACATAAGCATTTGCTATCATCCATGTGTGATTAGTAAGCTAACATTACGGATAAAAAAAAACAAAGGTGACTGGTTAATGAAATGACACAAGTCGGTTACAGATATAGCACTTTCGTAAAAAATAGCATTACGTATAAAATAACCAAATGTGAGTGGTAATGAAATGACACAAGCCGGTTATAGATATCGCACTTTTGTTTAAAAAAAAAAAAAAAAAAAAAAAAGTGGACTTTACAATCCTTACATTATTAAATATCTTAGAACTTTAACCCAATGTTTTCTTTCTACGATCCTTTTCCTATATGCCCAACTTACCGGAATATTAGGAAAATTGTATTCCATAATAAATAAAAAGCTTCGAACCTACAATATTCATATCTTGCATATATAATAATACATTATTAGGCACTAAAATGCTAAGGTGTGTGTTGGTCCACACGAAACTTTAACTTAATAATTCGATACCCAATCTTTTCATTTATGAAAATGACATAATAATTATCTATTACCTCAGATATACCAAAATTGGAGACAACAATATCATCCCAGATATCTTTTATCAACACTTTTGTAACCAAAGGCCAAAAGAAAATATAACTTCACTATTTTAAGAATGTCTAATGCTTATACTTAAGATGATTGAAGCATGTCCAGAAGGGCGGTTTAACCTCTTTTATGGCCTAAAATGAACTTTGAAACCGAAACCTTTCGGTAAAAAATAAGAAAGAAAAACCTTGAAACCGAAACCTTTCAAACCGAAATATGACCATGAGAACTTCAGCCTGATTTCAATTTCTGATTTTATTTGTTAGTACGGTATTGATAGAATCACATGTTTCCTTTTCGTGACAGGTTCTCAACATTACCGTTAAAATCCGTCATCAAAGTCTACTTTTTTATCGATATAGAAGCTAAATAATTTATTTGATATTATTGATTTATGTGTTTTTAAAATAGTTATATGTGTTAAAATGTTATGCTAATTAATGCTTGAATATCAAGATAATCGTATAAAAAATATAGAGGAACAATATTAGAATATGTAATAACTAGGTTAGAACCCCGTGTATTACACGGGTCGAATAAATGTAATTTTATATACTAAATAATAAAAAATATATCTTTAAAAATCTAATTTATTACACGAGTTGAAAAAAATGTAATTTTATATACCAAATAATAAAACAATGTATATTTAGAAATCTCATTTATTACATAGGTTGAATAAATGTAATTTTATATATTAAATAATAAAAAAATTATATCTTTAAGAACTCCGTGTATTGTATGGGTTGATTAAATTTAATTTTATATATTAAATAATGAAAAAAGTTACATTTTTAAGGATCTCATGTGTTATACGGGTTAAGCACATGTAATTTTATATACCAAACAATAAAAAGTTATATTTTTTTAAATCTTATGTATTATATGGATTGAATAAATCTAATTTTATATATTACATAATAAAAAAGCTATATTTTAAAAAACCCCGTGTATTACACGAGTTGCATAAATGTAATTTTGTATTGATAAAAAATAAAAATGTCATATCTTTAAAAAACCTTGTTTATTACATGGGTTGAATGAATCTAATAAAAATTTACTTCTTTAAAAAAACTAATAGATATACCTGATATACAATGGATGTGGTGACTGCGGTGATAGTTCTTATAAATGTCACGCAAACATAGTGATTACCGTATTTGAGTTGAGAGTTGAACACGAAAATAAAAGTATAAAACCAATAAACATTGATTAATATTTTGGTTTACCCCTTATAAATATTTTTGAAATATGTTCTACTCTTAACTACTTTAATTTAATAAAGAGTTAATTACATAGTTAGTCCCTGTGGTTTGCACAAAATAACATTAGGTACTAATAGTTTAAAATCACATTCTAGGGTATTAACTTTTCATTTTGTAACGTTTGAAGGTATTAACTTTTCATTTTGTAACGTTTGAGGGTACTAATAAAATGTGATTTTAAGCCTTTAAACAGTGCTAATACCCTCAAACGTTACAAAATGAAAAGTTAATACCCTAGAATGTGATTCTAAACTATTAGTACCTAAGGTTGTTATTTTTTGCAAATCACAGGGACTAACTATGTAATTAACTCTTTAATAAAAGAAATAATTTTGAAATCTGATAAATATTTTAAAATATTATATTATCTCCTATACGAATTATTTTAATTTATATTAAATTTATTTTTATTGTTATGTTTTAATTGATATTAACGTGATGCCTTATAGATCTACGATATCTTTTGTTTTGGCTAAAATCCACTATTAAGATGCCTTCCCTAAAAGATTAAGATGGGTTCCCTTATTATTTTTATTAATCATAAAAATAAAATATATTTTATTTAACATAAATAGTCTATATTATTAATATAAAATTATCTATAAAAATAGATAGTCTATATTATTTATCTAAAATTATCTTTAAAAAATAGATGACTTATATGAATGATATTCATACATATTGATTATAGTTTTATGCATACGAGGAGCCAAAAGATGATGTGACAACAGAATTTGTAATGATTTTGTCTTAGTTATTAAAACAAAAAAAAAATAGATATAACTAATTATAATTAGTCGTATGAGTATTGTTTTCTTTCGTGCATAAACGCGGTTTTTGGTGTTTAACAGAATGGATGTGATGGTGACCCTCGTAACATTGAATATTTTGGCCTTCCCATGTGACATGGTTTCTAATTTTTCAAAACCTCTATTAATTTTCCATGTTTCGATTGGGACCCATATTGATTTCATGCCCTAAACACACGACCTGTAATATGAAAATGAAATTAATAGTTATAATAATTAATTTGCTCCTTAATTTCGTTACACTTTGTTGAACTATGGCAAACTAAATAGACAATAAGATTATCTTTGATTCTTAAACACCGTATCCGAGTTAACCACTCAGCTGATAAATACATGAGCAATATAAGTTTAAGTCTAAGAATCACATTTCAGAATACTTAAATCATTTTATGTGATAGAAACTTGTAACACTCGTGTTTAAATAAACCCTTTTATAAAAATACCATATTAAAAACCATGTATATTCCATGAGCTAATGAGTAAAACTTGATTATGGTTATATAACTATATTAAAAACTCGTGTATTACACGTGTTTAATACTTTTTTTTTCTAAAATATATTGTAGTATGAATGTGTTAAAATCATATTATGCATCCTTATAAAATACACAAAATTCTTTTAAGGAGAACGATCGGTATTTTTACTGACAGAATACACTAAATTATTTTACGGGGCCGCCCGGTTAGACCACACGGTGTTGTGGGGCTTGAAGATGGGTCATTATGCGCCATGTGGACCGACCCTCATAACATGACGTGGTGGTTAAAACGACGGCGTGGCACACGGCGTTGATGCAAGGCGTTTTCGGACATGTGGCACAACCTTTTTGATTATTTTTTTATAAACATTACTAGAAACTAAATTAATAACATTACTAGAAACTAAGCTAATAACATTAATAAATAAACAATACATAACATTAAAATTAAAAAAAAAAACATTACATAAAAAAACACACAAAATATACATAACATACTATAAAATTTAAAAAACACATAATTTAAATAAAAAAACCTAATAATTTGTCACTCCGAAACATGTTTGAATTCACGTCCAACCTCATGTCGATAGTTGATAAGCGCGACTTGTATGATGCCGTCCTCCCTGAGGTCATCCCCTTGGTGCTCCACTGCGGCGTGGAGTTGCTCGAATCTTTCACAATCCATACGGATTGTCCTAAAGCGAGAGGATATGGCGTCGACGGTTCGGGTGTGATCACCCCTATGGACCGAGAAGTGTTTTAAAATTCTTACCCAAAATGGGCCGTTAGACCGGCTGCGTGGCGTGTAGTGGCTTAAGGCTTCAACCAACGACTCGCAAAGTGCGATGTCTTCCTCTTGCGTCTAGGGATGGTTGCCATGTCTTCTTCTTGTGTCAGTTTTGGGTTTGGAAGTGTAGGGTTTTGTAAAACGTATGGGTGTGGGGTGAAGATGTGGTGTGTGATATTTATAGATGTAAAAAATGAATTTTAGAAAGTAAATAATTTTAATTTTTAAAAAGTAACCGATGGGGTTAAAACGGCTCATCTCCACATCGAATCAACACGTGTCACGTCAACGCGGAGAAAGGTACAATGCCGGTGGAAATCCCGTCGCCATGTGGACAACGCAGTTAACAACGCGGAGCACTGGGTGGAAAAGTGGGCTTGGACTGGCAACAACGGCAGGTTTCGACGCCCACACCGTGTGGTCTTAGTTTTTGTTGAAGTGGATTGCTTATGTGTCAAAAAAGTCAGCTTTGCTTACGTGGACTGATAATGTAGCAAATAAGTCAAAGTTTTGATGACGTGCACTTCTTATGTGGCAAAATTTTGATACCTTGGACTGCTTATGTGGTAGTTT